>PVKS010020104.1:0-37356 GCA_004027875.1 Aplodontia rufa | reverse complement strand
AGGGCTTTCTATGCACGTTCATGGTTTCCCAGCTGAAACACCTTGATTTATCTTACATTTTATCTTTATTCTCTCTATCCCCCCTTCTTGAGAGTTTCTCCAAAATTGTAGGATTTTTTATTAGCACATGAAAATGTGAATTAATTTCCCTGGAGTCAAACATTAAACAATGTGGGCAGCAATCAATACGTCAATTCGCCAGACTTCACTCTTTGGGATCTACGTTAGCTTGCCAAGACTGCTGTAACAAAATACTGCAATATTAGTGGCTGAATCAATGTATACATTTCCCCAGAGTTCTGAAGACTAAACCTCAAGATCAAGGTGTTAGCAGGGACGGTTCTTTCTAAGAGTTGTAAAAGTGAATCTGATCCATGCCTCTCTTCTAGCTCCAGAATAATTTAGCAAATGATTACATTCTGACAATTATATATTATAAACTCCAAACAGGAAATCACTTGGATTAATTTTATTAGTCAAATTTAAAAAATTCAATCATGAAATCCATGTTGACACATTGAAAGTTCATTTCATTGAAGGCAAGAAATCAGTGCTATTAATGTTATATTTATGCTTATAAATGAAGTTTAAATGTAAATGTCAAGACTAAAATTCTTTGGTGGTGATAATATAACTATAAGTTCTGGTGAAATATGACATTGTGATAAAACACAGTGCCCTGAAAAATCCATAGCCAAAATCCTATTGAATGGGGGAAAACAAAGTGTTTTCTCTAAAATCAGGAACAAGACAAGGGTGTCTACTCTTACCCCTTGATTAAATATAAAACTGTAAATTTTAGAACAGTTTGGTAAAAGAAATTCATAGCAATTTGGCCATGAAAAGGAAATAAGGAAGTTGAATATTTCCTGTTTTCTTATGCTGACTCTTTACTTAGAAAATGTTTAAGCCCTTCTACCAAAGACTCATAGAACTGATAAATTCATCAAAACAGCTGGATGCAAATCTATGCATGAAAATCAATAGCCTTTCTAAACCTCAATAATGAAGTTTCTGAGAAATAAATTAGGGAAATAATCCCATTCACCGTAGCCAAAAAGAAGAAAAGAAAAAGAAAGAGGAAGAAACTAAGCATAAACCCATCCAAGGAAATAACAATTCTCTATAATGAAAATTGTAAAATACCCATGAAAGAAAATGAAGACATTAGAAAATGAACAGACCTACTAAATTCATGGCATGGTTTAGAAAAATTAGTATTGTTAAAATGCCCATAATAACTGAAAGTGATTTACAGCTTCAATGCAATTTTTATTAAAATACCAATGGCATTTTTCACACGACCAGAAAAATCTTCCTAAAATTCACATATAAACACCAGACATCGAGTAGCCAGAGCAATCCCGAGGGGAGAAAAATAATACTGGAGGCATCACAATACATGATGTTTTAGCTATATATATATTTTTTTGTCACTGTGACCAAAAGACCTGACAAGAACAATATCAGAGGATGAAAAGTTTATTTGGGCTCAAGTTGTCAAAGGTCTCAGTACACAGATGGACAACTTCATTGCCCTGGGCCAGAGATGAGTCAGAACATCATAGCAGAAGGTTGTGGTGGAAAAAAGCAACTCAGTGTCACACCTCTGGTGTCCCCGAGGGCAGTGGGATGGCTCAGACCAGCCGAACCATCCCCCGGAGCCGAGCAGGAGGGTGAGTGCGGCGACCGGGCTCTCCTTGGAATCCCTTCGGTGGGAGCCCCCTCCGCTCGGCCAGGGAAAATGAGTCAGTAACACGGAGTTGGTGGCAGCTCAAACTTTGTTTATTACCAAGGCACACAGGTTTTTATAGGGAGGGGAGACAGCCAAAGAACCAATAGTAATCCTTCTAAGGGAGTTACCAGGGGTTATGCAGATTTGGAGTACAGACAAACAACTAGGGAACAGCCTGTGGTTAGCACATTCCAACTCACCCTGATCTTCTTTTGCAGGACAATTAGCAAGCTTAACAAAACACACCTAGCAGCCCTTCCAGAAGGAACTTATGCAAATAGTAACAAGATCACTCTAGGACAGCTGATGAAATGGAGTGAAGTTCAGACCCCAACACTGAATGTTAAAAAAAAAAAAAATGTGACCTTTGACTTTTTGAGACTAGCTTATTTCACTTAACATGATAGGCTCCAGTTCCATCCATTTACTGGCAAATGGCATAATTTTATTCTTTTTTATGGCTGAGTAACACTCCATTGTGTGTATATGCCATGGTTTCTTTATTCATTTATATGTTGAAGGGCAACAAGTTTGGTTCCATAACTTGAATATTATGAATTGTGCTGGTATACACATTGATGTGGATATGTCACTGTAATAGACTTACTATAATTCTTTTGAATGTATACCAAGAAGTGGAATAGCTGGGAAAAAGGTACATTCATATATTATTTGTGGGACTGCAAATTAGTGCAGCAACTCTGGAAAGCAGTATGGGGTTTCCTCAGAAAACTCGTAATGGAAACTGTTTTATGAATTTTGACTTAGAAATTTCTATTCTTTCAAGACTAGGATGCTTATAGAAATATGCACAAATAAAAGTATAGTGATTATGCATTATCTGATTTATTGATAGGGGAACTTATATTTATTGAAAGAAAGCTTAAAAATATTTCATTCATACATTTAAATACAGTTTGGTAAAAATGATTTGATATTGACAGGTCTAAGTTCTTGTATCATTTTAAAAAAGAATCATTTCATTGAAGTTTAGAAAGAATTACACTGATATTTTTAAAAATGTTAAATAAGAATTTTTTCCTTTAATGCCTCTGAAAAATAATACAGTGAGACAATTAAACTAAAGCAGTTTTCTTCTACTCCAAAGTTTAATTGGATTATATCTTTGGCTTAATAGCTTATTATTGAAACATTTCATTATAAAGGCTGTTAATTGCATGAAATATAAAGAATATGCTAATTTTCATCAGTTATGCTTACTCTCAATAACAAAGCTTTAGAGAGGTATTAAATTATATTGGATTCCAAAGGCATATGTGCATTTGAATAATATTAGCTCTTCAGGATGTAGTTTTATAGATAATGTGAATATATAACAAAAATAATTGATATTTCCATTGCATCTTACCATTTATTCTCTTTCCTCAAGATACACACACACAAACACAGATGCTATTTCATTTATGCATATATTGGTAGACTGTCACATATGGTGTTAATTCATTAATTTGGAAAACTGCCACAAATATTATGCATATATGTTTACAATTTTAGAAATGTATTTTATAAACCATATAAAAATAAAAGTGGACTCAGAATAATAAGAACTGATCTTAGACTGCTAGATTGTGTGCATAAATTTAAAAATAAATGTAAATACTAAATAGAAGATGATTATTAATTTTATGAGATATTATCTAATTAAAAAGTACAAATAAGATAACTAAAAGAAAATATATTGCCATTGCCACAAAGTTAAATAAAATGAGTATATAGCTTGAGATAAATTGTGATAGAGGGATAAATTTGACAATAGGTTATTTATCTCTGACAATTTTTCTCTTTTGATGTTTACTTTTTTTTTTTTTGCAGTTCTGACAATTGAACCTAGGGCCCTGTTTGTGCTAGGCAAGTATTCTAAGTACTGTATATTCTACCACTGAGTTATATGCCCAGCTCTCCCCACATTTTTTTTAAATTTTGTTTTTGAGTTGTGGGTTTCAAGTTTCCCAGGCTGGCCTAGAACTTGTGATCCTTCTGTAGCTGAAATTAGATGCATGAACCACCATGCTTTAATTTTTTTCTTTCATTCTTTCTCTCTTTCTTTTGTTCTTCCTTTCTTTAAGAGAGAAAAGGACAGTGAGAGAGCGAGAAAGAGAGAATCAATTTTATTTAGTTTTTCATTTGGCTTTTGTTGCTCTGACACTTTATTTTATAAATGCTTGTAAGGTTCTAACTGTGTCCTCATGTATGCCATGCAGTAACTTCTGAGCCATCACCACTCCAGCCCCTAAATTTTTAATCATATTTCAAAAATGAGCAAAATAAAATATCAGTGTAGTGGTTTGGATGAAAGTTGTCCCCCAAAAGCTCCATATGTGAGACAATGTAAAAAGGCTGAGAAGTGAAGATTGGGTTATGAAAGCCTTAACCCAATCAGTGAATTAATACTCTTATAGGGATTATTTTGATCATAAGTGTAGGCTGGTAGGGTGGTGACTGGAGGTGGTAGATCATTGGAGGCATACATTTAGAATATATACTTTATATCTCGTAAGTAAAACTCTCTCTCTCTGCTACTTGAACATGCCTTTGGCTGCTTTCCTCCACCACACTCTTCTGCCATGATTTTTTGCCTCACCTGGAGCCCCAAGGATTGGAGCTGGCCTCTGAAACCATGAGACCCCAAATAAACTTTTCCTCCAAAAATTGTTCTCATTGGATGTTTTTGTCACAGAAGAAAAAAAAAAGCTGATGAAAATAAGCAGTGATAATACTTATTTTAAATTACAAATGGATAAATGTTTAGTGATTGATAAAATATATTTCTGCTGTGATGGGTCAAAAATTTCCCCATCCCTTCATTTTGAATGCATAGAAATCATTTAAAATAGTATTAATATAATTACATGTAAATAGAAATCATGCATAGTATAATTCATTACTCTTTGATTATGTTACTCACCTTAACTTATCCATATCACATATAGTACAGTAGAAAGTTTACATTTATTTTTCCTCTGGGATGTTTACTCACCAGAAACAAATTCTAACCTGTGTAGTTCAGAAAGAAGTATATTTTAAGAAAATATTATGCAACTAAAAGATTTTTCAGAGAGTACAGATTCAATCTTGAAGAATATGCACTTGAGATCATTGCCCAAACTTGTAGTAAGTGACCTAGAACCCACCACTACCCTCACTTCCCCCAAAACACAGGACAAAAGTTTAGTTACTACTGCTCCCCTATCAGTTCCTCAAATCATGAACTACATGTTGCCCTTGGTTTTTCAGATTGTTTTCTTTTTCTGAATCAAAACATCATTTGTGCTTATCTGATTGAATGGTTTAAATTACGTTCCTGTGTTGAATGTTCAAAGGTACTGGAAAAGAATAACATTAACTGAAATCAGGATACGGAGATCCTTCATATTATACACACTTCAGAGATGTGAGGGGAGTCTAACATAAAAAATGGTTACTGGAGTCCATTTGTTAGCTTCCAATATCCCTATACACTCTTCCTCTTCAGATAAGCTTCCAAAAGATTTTCATACCATAGCAAAAACAAAAACAAAAAAATGCTTCTCTCTTATATATAATAAGTAGCAGTTTACACATGAAAATAAAATATGTATTGACTTTCCAGAGTACTGTGTTTAATATTACTTAGGGTGTGTGTTAACATCTTCTTTTATTTGGTACCATTTACCTAAAATAAAATATAAAAATAATATCCATGTTTAAGTAATGCAAGGGTCTTGTCACTCACTTTATATATTGGGTTAGCCCAAAGTCTGATCATTTACCGATTAATTTATTTGACTTTGTGAGTTATATTTATTTTCTTCTTGTTTCAAACTAATTTTTCCTAATATTATTCTGTACAAAAATTTTAAAACTAACATTACTAAAATAAAGATAAAATAGCTATAGAATTAGACTGAGGAAAAGGAAAAATATTTAAGATAAATACATAAATATATTGTCTACAATGGTATTTAATGCCTTATTCCTCACTATTTTATTCATATCTTTTTTGTCCACAGCTAGAACCTTAGCTGATTTGTTATCTGATATGATGAATCAAACTTCCATTCCTGAAGGATGAGTTCATGCTCTCTCTACCTATCAGAATTTAAATCTTGCATTCACTTTTATTATACAGTTCCAAGTATACTCCCTCTTCTCTCATTATGTAATGGTGTGTGTGTTTGCCTTTATAATGAGTGTAATTACTTAATTCAACACTGCAAGTCTTTTTAATAGTTCAAACAATGGCATAAAGAACTTCCAATTAAATGACAATATTTCAGCTTTTATTTCTATGAAACCATTTTCACTTTCCCTAATGAACATTTTTTTAATCTTTTTTTTTATTTTTTTTATTTTTATTATTATTTTTGAACAACCTTACACGATTTAAACAAAATAATATAAAATGTGTATAAAATGTGTAAATATTCTGGATATTGCAATTATCTCCAGGAGTGCCCCCCCCAATTACCCTCCCTTATCCCTCCCTTCCCTTTCCCTTTATAATTCTAAAAAAAAGGTATTAGATTGTAAAGCATTACATCTTATCTGGATTTAACTCATGTTACTAGACCAACTTTCTCACTGTACAGGATCTAGTCGGTCATGTCTTTTTTTATCGTGAAAATAATTCCTTCCTCTCAATGGCTGCCCCCAAGATTTCCTGGAACTCACTTTGGGAACTGATACACTATAATATTCCACGTTGGGAATGGTATAGAGTAGCTAATGTTGAACGTTGGTTTGGGAAATTAATGTGGCTACAGTGGTCAAATCTTCCTGTTACTTAGAACACCTTGGCTTTGGTTGAGTCTGGAGTCACAGCAATGTCACTTAAAAAAAAAAAAAAAAACAGAGGAAGACTCTTACTTGTTTTTCCATCTGGCCCATTTCTCTGACACTTAGTTGTGCATGTGGTGCTGGGGTTTGGACCTGAGTCCTCACGCATGCCAGGCAAGCATGCCAACTTCTGAGCCACTGCTCCAGCCCTCAATGTTACATTTTTTTAAAGAGTTGTGTTGTTTTTTTTTTTTTTTTAAGTGAGAGGGACAGTGAGAGAGAAAGAGAATGAATCAATTTTATTGAATTTTTTATGTGGCTTTCATTTCTTTGAGACTTCACTATGTATGTAGTGCTGGGGTTTAAACCGGCGTCCTAGCACATGCCAGGCAGGCACCTTAACCTCCAAGCCACTGCTCCATACTGAATTCTTTAACAAAAACTGTTACCTGCTTGAACACTGCAGAATCTGTGTTTTCATTGTTGTTTGTCTATTACTGTGGGTTTTTTGAAAGGTAATTAGGGACCCTCTCTTACTTAAACAATTGGTTCATTGTTCTGTGCCAAGTTTGCAAAATCCCACATGAGACACTTAAGCTCAGACCACTTAGAAGTGTTGGCAACATGATAGAATTTATGCCAGAGTTAATGTCTGCCAGAGCCTCAGATGTACTTCAAATAACCTTTTGTTCCTCTTTCCCTCACCCCTTAAACCAATTACTGGGACAAAGACTACAGACTGAGCTAATAAAATACTTCTTTGACACAAAATATTTTGCAATTTCCTTCTCAATATTGCTAAATTTAGATAATTAATAGCTAAAAGCATTCATTCATTTATTTAATTCATCCACTCCTTTATGCACTTATTTAATAATATATAGTGAATGTGTATTACCAAAAGATCGCATATTACCTCTCAATTTTGCAGTTGCCTGGGGAAAATGTTGGAATTTATATACGAATTTGAAGGTTTTTCCATGTGGTGTGTTTTGGGAGAAATCTTAGTTTTTTTTAGAGAGAGAAATGACTTTATTTTAGTTTTTTTTTACATGGCCCTACTTGCTCTAACACTTAGTTGTGTATGTGGTGCTGGGGTTTGAACCCGGGTCCTCGTGCTTGCCAGGCAAGCGCCGAGACCGCTGAGCCACTGCTCCAGCCCCAAAATCTTAGTTATTAAGAACAGATAGATTCATGGTTGGATATGGAGGCCCATGCCTGTAATCCCAGCAACTGAAGCAGGAAGATCACAAATTCAAGTACAGCCTCGGCAATTTAGCACAGCCCTAAGCAAGTTAGTGAGACCCTGACTCAAAATAAAAAATAAATTGTGTTGGGGATGTGGCTCTGTGGCTAAGCGCCCCTGGGTTGAATCCCCTATACCAACAAAGAGTAGGTCTAGGCCAGTGGTAGAGCATTTGCCTACCATTCATGAGGCCCTGCTTGGGTTCAATGCTCAGCACTACAAAAAGTAAAAATAAAATGTCATTCTCATTTCTTTGCTATTATTTGCTACCCAGTGGGACACATTGGGTAGAGGAGAGATTTTCCTTTTAGAATTCCTTGAGAAGAGTTGTTGAAATTGCCTAAAACTCAGTTGGGGTTTTCTGGGTGATCTCCACCTTACTCATCTCTATTCAGATCACAGTCTGAGCCCAAGCTGTCAGTTTCTCTCTGAATCATGTCAGAGGAGAACCTTCATAAAGATATGCATTTTTGCCAGTTGTGGTGGTGCACACCTGTAATCCCAGTGTCTAAACAGGCAGGAGGGTCACATGTTCAAGGCCAGCCTGAGCAACTTAGCGAGACCCTGTCTCAAAATAAAACAAACAGAGCTGGGGATTTAGCCCAGTGATAAAGCACTCCTGGGTTCATGCCTTTTTTGTTTGGTCAATTAAATTTCTCCTTATACTAAAGGGTTGACAACATTTTTCTGTAAAGGACCAGATGGTAAGTATTTCAGATTTTGCAAACATACACTCACTGTCACAACTACTCAAAGCTGCTGTTGAAAGCAGCTGTAAGACAACATGTAAGTGAATTAACAAAGCTGTGTTTTAATAAAACTTTACTCACAAAAACAGGTGGCAGGCAGGCTAGAGTTAGCCTGATGAACAAACCCTAGTTTCCAACTCTTGCTTTTACTGATCTATCTACCCTTGGAGCTTCCTTATCCATGCTAACATTGAGCACCATCTAGCTATGTCAGGCACCCTGCTTCCGCATTGTCACGTGCGTTTGTCTCAAACACTCTACACATGGATACTATTACCCTCCTTTTACAGCATGTAAACCTGGGGCTTAGAGAAAGCTCCAGCACTTTGCCCAAGGTCACAGTTAGTTTCAGAGCTATTTAATCAAGGTTAAAAAGAGTGACTGTCTGGGTACAGTGGTGCACACGTATAACCCAGAAGGCTGAGACAGGAGCATCACAAACTTGAGGCCAGCCTCTGCAATGTTGTAAGGCTCTGTTTCAAAATAAAGAACAAAAGGGCTGGGAATGTAGCTCAGTAGTGAAGCACCCCTGGGTTAAACCCCGGCCCCAGTTTCTGTTACAAAATTAAGTTGCTGGTTCTATCAGGTTAGTTTGGATGGACTATTAAGAAGGGATAGCTAGGGGCTGTGGCTCAGCAGTTACAGTGCTTGCCTGGCATGCACAAGGATGTGAGTTCAAACCCCAGCACCACCAACACGATGCAGTGTCGGAGCGACGAGAGCCACGTGAAAAACTGAAATAAAATTGATCCTGTCTTTCTCGATTCCTCTCACTGTCCCTCTCTTTTTTTTTTTTTTTTTTTAAGAGATAGGGACAGTGGACAGAGAGAGAGAGAAAGGGAGAAGGACAGTGAGAGAGATTTTTTTAATTGAGTTTTCCACATGGCTTTCGTTGGTCTGACACCTAGCTGTGTACGTGGATGCTGGGGTTTGAACCCGTGTATTTGCGCATGCCGGGCAAGCACCGTAACCACTGAGCCACCGCTCCAGCCCCTCACTGTCCCTCTCTTAAAAAAAAAAAAAAAAGGACGGATAGCTACACCTCAGGTAAACTTGCTGACAATCCCTTAAGCCAAACAGAAGGAAAAATAAGGGAAGCTTAACCTAAACTCACACATTGTCCAAACTAATTATAATACCTATATATAGAAATAGATATTTTTTTTAAAGACAGGGAGAAGGGCGAGAGAGAGTGTGTCAATTTTATTTATTTTTTCGTCTGGTTTTTGTTTTTCCTCCACTTAGTTGTGTATGTGGTGCTGGGGCTTGAACTTGGGTCTTCACACATGCCAGGCAAGCTCACTACTGCTGAGCCACTGCTCCAGTCCCAGAAATAGATTATTATTTTTTTAAGAGAGAGGAACAGTGAGAGAGAGAGAGAATCAATTTTATTTAGTTTTCATGTGGCTTTCATTGCTCGAACACTCATTGTGCACGTGGTGCTGGGTTTGAAACCTGAATCCTTGCCCATGCCAGGCAAGCATCATAACTGCTGAGCCACTGCTGCAGCCTCAGAAATAGATTATTTTTTTAAAGTTTGCCCATTTTGTTTTTCAAGTAGCTATTGCAGTATTTCTGATTTTCCATAGTCACCTTCAATGAATGTATATGGGGTTTTTTTTCTTTTTTTTTTTTTTAAGAGAGGGACAATGAGAGAGAGAATCAGTTTTATTTAGTTTTTCATGTGGCTTTCGTTGTTCTAAGACTTTGTTGTGTACCTGGTGCTGGGGTTCGAACTCAAATCCTCACACATGCTAGGCAAGCACTGTAACTGCTGAGCCACAGCTCCAGCCCCTGATTTTTGATTATCACCATCACTTACTAACCATGAGTTATGAAGACAGAAAAACATGTTGGAGCAACAATATTATTTTCTTTCTTTTTAAAGGGAGAGACAAGGAGAGAGTGAGAGAAAGTGAAAGAGAGAATCAATTTTATTCATTTTTTCATCTGGTTTCCATTTCTCTGACACTTAGCTGTGTATGTGGTGCTGGGGTTCAAACCCAGATCCTCACACAAGCCAGGCAAGTGCTCTAACTGCTGAACCACTGCTCCAGCCCTAACAATAATATTTTCTAATTGAGTGTCTGTTCCAAAATTAAGTTTCTGGCACTATCATATATGTTATTGAATGTATATATGGATGCATTCATATTGTAATGACAGTACACAAAGGACCTTTTGGTCATGTGCAATCCAGAGAGATATAATAATCTCTTTGAGAAAAAAAATTAAATTCATATCCTTTTCTTTCCTTATTTATTTTTTAGTGTATGTGTATGGGGTATAGGATTGAATCCAACTGAGCTATATCCCCACCCTACTTTTTACTTTGAGACAGGGTCTCTCAAAGTTGTCAAGGCTGGCCTCCAGTTTACAATCCTCCTACATCAGCCTCCTAGAGTCTCTGGGATTACAAACGTGTGCTGCTTATTGTTTCTCATTATTATTATTCTATCATAATCATTGAGTTTTTTGTTTATTTTGATTTGGTGCTGGGGATAGAACCCAGGGCCTTATACTTGCTAACCTTGAGGTAGTATATTTGCTAAGTGGGGGTGTATCCCCAACCCCTATCATTAGATTTTGAAGTAAAAAACCTAGCATGGGGGGAAAAATTCAAGAAAGCAACCAGGAACCATGAGTCAAGAGGAAATCCCAGAAAGATTACAGCTCCAATAAAATCTCACCTGTGTAACCCATGTAATCCAACCACTTTTTAAGCCAGTAACCTCTTTCTCAGGAAGGTTATGACTCAATATTAATTTTTTTAATCTATAGGAAATGACAAGAAGGTCTTATATGTGCTCTGTGTGAAAAGGGAGTTAAAAAATATAGGTAAGAGGGGGCTGGAGCAGTGGCTCAGTGGTTATATGGCACTTGCTTGGCATACACAAGTACATGGGTTCAAATCCTAGCACCCACGTACACAACTAAGTGTCAGAGCAAGGAAAGCCATGAGAAAAACTCAATAAATATTGATTCCCTCTGTCTCTTTCTCACTGTCCTTCTCTCTTTAAAAAATAAAAATAAAAAATATATAGGTAAGAAAAATAAACCTGGGGCTGGAGCAGTGGCTGCCATGCATAAGTACGCAAGTTCGAATCCCAGCACCACGTACACAGTGAAGTGTTGGAGCACCGAAGGCCATGTGAAAAACTCAATAAAACTGATTCTCTCTCTCTCTGTCTCACCATCCCTCTCTCTAAAAAATATAAAAAGAAAAAAGAAAAATAAACCTGTGAACATGCTGGATGATAGTGAACTGCTGGAGGCGATGTAATCTGCCACAGCGCACACCCGTTGTATCAGCACGGAGCTCTTTCCCCACTTCCTTACGAATTATCTCACTCCCTTTTTTCTCCCCTGATTATCTTAATCACTTTGCCTTTCCTGTTGCCACCCTGTCAGGTTTTATTATCAGAAGATTGATCACCCTCCATAATCATCTGTAATCTTGTGTTAGATGAATTTTACATTCCTAATATTCACCCAAAAGCCATTGCTTGGATACTAAGAAAATGGTAAGATCGTGTGGAAAATTTCAACAACGAAAACCAAATAATCCCGACAGCTCCGTAGGGCGGCCTATATTAAGAACTTTCTACCCTTTTAGACTGCAGAGTTTTGAACTCTGCTTCTGAATAGTTAACCTTTCATCTTTTTTTTCCCCTTTCTGTACGTGGAGCCCATAAAATCTAATTACATTCTACTTAAAAATAAATGATTCCAAAGTTTGTCAGAAAAAATAGCTTCGATTTCACTCCTGGGGCCAGTGTTCTAAGTTGTAAAAAGTTAAGTAATTCCAGTTGGAGTTTTGAGGAGCCAACAGAGCCACCCATATTTGGCAACACTTACAGGAGGTGGCCAGCCTGTGTGTGGTCAACTTCATCTCCATGGTCATTAGAGTTTTCCATAATTAAGGCTCACTGTGTAAACGATGATGTCGGGGGGCAGGGGGAGCTGATGACCCTTCGGCCCAGTTCTTGCGTTCATATCATAAACTCGCCTGCTTGGGGTCTACATTCGTTTCAAGGCTACCTATTGGAAGTGATGCAGGCTATTGAACAGGTTATTTATTTTTTTTTTTTGAGAGGAACAGTGAGAGAGTGGGAAAGAGAATCAATTTATTTTGTTTTTTATGGGGCTTTCGTTGCTCTGACACAATTGTATATGTGGTGCTGGGGTTTGAACCTGTGTCCTTGAACATGCCAGGCAAGCGCCATAACCGCTGAGCCACAGCTCCAGCCCTTAAACAGGTTATTCTGAAGAAACTGAAGGGAATCCCAGACTGAGGTTTGCCCTGTCCAGATTCATAAATGCACAGAGAAGTTTCTTTGCTTCATGAAAGAATGCTTGATAACCTTTTTTGGCAAAATGGTGCAGTTGTTTTCATGTATTATCCCAAATATCTTACTTCCTGAAGATAAATGTCAGGAGATGCATCCTTATAGTGAAAGAGAATTCCAGCTTCTCAAAAAAAAAAAAAAATTGAAGAGTTATAGGAAAAGCAGAAGCTAAGTTACAGAGGCTGGAGTGGTGGCTCAGTGGTCACAGTGCTTGCCAGCCATGTGTGAAGATGCGGGTTCAAACTCCAGCCCTGCATATATGTCAGAGTGTCAGAGCAGCGAAAGCCACATGGAAAACTAAATGAAGATCTATTCTCTCTCTCTCTCTCTCTTTCTACGTCCCTCTCTCTAAAAAAAAAAAAACAAGACTAAATTATATATTAAGCAGGACCTTCTTCTGGAATTAGAAGAGCAAAAAATTGTTCAAACGAGGGGCTGGGGATTTAGCTCAGTGGCAGAGCATTTGCCTAGCATGTGCAAGGCCCCGAGTTCAGTCCTCAGCCCTAAAAAAAAAAAAAAAAAAATTGTTCAAACCAAACTCAAATTAGACCTTGACTTATTTGATGAACTTGAACATGTTGGGAAAGATCACGGGACTAGTGATTTTAGGGAAATTTTGAGGTCCATGGTCCAGAACTCTAGGAAACTTCAGAACATTAGAGACAATGTGGAAAAGGAAAGCAAAAGACTAAAAATAGGGGGGCGGCTGGAGCGGTGGCTCAGCAGTTACAGCGCTTGCCTGGCATGTGCGGGGACGCAGGTTCAAACCCCAGCACCGAGTACTGTCTGAGCAATGAAAGTCACATGAAAAACTAAATAAAATTGATTCTCTCACTGTCCCTCTCTCTTTGAAAAAAAGAAAAGACTGAAAATATCTTAATTTCTCAATAGTAAAAACTAAGAGCCTGTAAGAAAGTTAGTTTTCTTTGTTTACCCTTTCTTGTTTTCTTTTCCCCATCTTTTTTGGTTCAATCTTCTGAAGTTTTTTTTGTTTTCTTTGATTTTTTTTTGTTAAAGAGAGAGGGACAATGAGAGAGAGAAAGAGAGCGAGAGAGAGAAACAATTTTTATTTAGTTTTCATGCTCCGAGACTGCATTGTGTACATGGTGCTGGGGTTTGATCTCGTGTACTCGTGCATGCTGGGCAAGTGCTGTAACCGCCGAGCCACCGTTCCAGCCCGTGTTTTTGTTTTTGTGTGTGTGTGCCAGGGACTGAACCCAGAGGCACTTAACCACTGAGCCATTACCCCAGCCCTCTTTATTTATTTATTTTTTTACATAGTCTCAACAAGTTGCTGAGGCTGGCTTTGAACTGGCAGTCCTCCTGCCTCAGCCTCCCAAGCTTCTAGGATTACAGGTGCGCACCATTGCACTGGCTCTGAAGTATCTTTGTACTACCTTGAACTTGTTTTTGAAGCATCTGTTCATTAGAAACCTCTAAAAAATGGGAAGGGATTCTTGATTCAGTAATGGCTCATTTGGGGCATGATTATAGAAGTGAAGCTACAGCCAAAAATACAAAGTTGTTCCTGGGTTATGAATCCTTTGTGATCCTGATCATTTTGGTTTTTTCTTTGGATGATACCAGATGAGAAAAGTGTTAAACAGGTGGCTTCTTTAGTAATCAGTCATTACACTGTGTGATAGCCAACTTGCTCTAGCCCAGTAAATTTATTTTGAGACAGTCTCAATGAGTTGCTGGGGCTGGCTTTGAACTTGCAATCCTCCTGCCTCAGCCTCCCAAGCCTCTAGGATTACAGGTGTCCACAATCACACTGGCTCTGAAGTATCTTTGCACTATCTTGAACTTATAGTTCTTGTAGAGAGACAGAGGGAATCAAGTGTTATTCAGTTTTTCAAGTGGCCCTTGTTGCTCAGACACTCAGTTGTGTGTGTGGTGTAGGGGTTCGAACTCGCGTACTTGCACATGCTGAGCAAGTGCCACAACCACTGAGCCACCGCTCCAGCCCCCCAGTAACTTCATTTTATGTAAAGACGTTTATAACTGCTTGAAAGAAGCAAGCAGCAAAATAACATCTTTGAACTTTGGTAAAGAAAACGAAGTTGTTTTTGTTTCCAAAATAAAACTTTTCCATGAGCAAGGCCCTGGTGATGTTAAGCAATTTACTACCTTGGAGTGCAACAGAATGGAAGAGGGAACATGGGAAATACCCAATAATGAAGTTTATATCTACTTAATCAGGTTTTATACCAATAGTTTTTCAAGAGTCAGAGTGACCGAGAGAAAGAGAGAATCAATTTTATTATTTCATCTGGTTTTGCTTTTCCGACACTTAGTTGTGTATGTGATGCTGGGGTTTGAGCCCAGGTCTTTGTGCATGCCAGGCAAGTTCTCTACTGCTGGCCTTGCTAAGTTGCTAAGGCTGGCCTTGAACTTGTGATTCTCCTGCCTCAGCCTCCAGAGTTGTTGGGATTACGTGCACCACCTTTCACGCTTGGTTATGTTTTGTTTTGTTTTGTTCCCTAGCGTTGGAGATCAAACCAAGGGCCTTGCCTATGCCTCCATTTTATTTTATTTATTATTTTTCTGTGGTGCTGGGGATGGAACCCAGGACTTCATGCATATCGGGCAAGCACTTTACCACTGAGCCATACCTCCAACCCCAGATGCATCCATTTTATTTTATTTATTTATTAAAGAGAGAGAGGGACGGTGAGAAAAAGAGAAAGAATCAATTTTATTTCGTTTTCCACGTGACTTTTGTTGCTCCAACACTCAGTTGCGTACGTGGTGCTGGGGTTAGAACCCATGTTTTTGTGCATGCCAGGCAAGCACCGTAACCACCAAGCCACAGCCACAGCCCCAGATGCATCCATTTTCAATGAGTTCCTCCCCCTGAGTGATAAGAGAACCAGGCAGTCCACCCTTCAGAGTAGCTGATGATTAGGTCACCTGAGAGGCCTAGGTGACTGCTGTTTAGCAGGGGTGGTATAAACTGCCACAAACAGAAAACAAACAGGTTTCAAAGATAAGCCCCAAATTCAAATACTGACCGCTAATGAAGGTACTTCAACATGGGCAATTGTGTTTTAGGCTCAGCAGAAGGGATTTGTTTATATAATTATTTAAAGACAGCTAATGATGACTGAATAATGGGGCTAATTATGCTTAAGTTCATATTTTTAGTAATAGGTTTTATTAACATAAGCTATAAGGTGTTATTTCCTAGAGTGAAGTCCCAAGACTATCTGCATCAGAATCACTTAGAGATACATCTTTAAATGCAGATTCCCAGGCTCTAGCCCAGATTTAATAAGAAACCCTAGGGGTGGGGATCTTGGAATCTGCTTTTTAGCAGAACCCTGTGTGATTTTTTTTTTTTTTTTTAAAGAGAGAGGGACAGTGAGAGAGAGAATGAATCAGTTTATTTAGTTTTTCATTTGCTTTCATTGCTCCGACGCTTCATTGTGTATGTGGTGCTGGGGTTTGAACCTGTGTCCTTGGGCATGCCAGGCAAGCGCTGTAACCACTGAGCCACCACTCCAGCTCCCCCTGTGTGATTCTTATGTACATCGCAGTGCTAGAATCCCTGCTCTTGGAGTTAAGGAAGCTAGAGATTGAGTGTAATGGGGCAGCTTTTATAGGGACAGGCATCCTGAACCAGAAAGTTATTCTGTGTCTTTGGTTCCAAGGGGACCCCAGCCTGGAGTCATAGGGACAGAAGGAACATTCTCAAGAGCTTCATTTCAGTTCTTCTCTTCCTGGTGCTCCCTGCTTCCCTTGCCAAGAGGAGCAAGCTGCAGGCCTCCCCCCTGGGGCTGAGGCTGGAGACCACAGCAAGGGGGTCTCAGTGCCCCAGGGAGCTCTCCTGAACGAAACCAGGCACTGTCTAATAACTCCTGATGAATATTCTAGATTGCCTCAAAGGGGCAATCTAGAATTGCTTAGGAACGCAGAAAGCCAGCAGCAGTTACTGGGGGATTTGAATGGAAATACCCAAATGGCTGTCCCAGGGGCACAGGGTCAACTTCTCACTCTGCACAATCCAGCCAGGACCATTTCTCAGGACCCTGACAAGTTTGGAGTAGAGCAAATACTCTGGAATCCCCCAACTTTCACATCCCAAGAAAGGCTGTATCCTGGCGACATCTGGCTAAAATGAAAACACAGTGCCTGCTGCTGGGAAGTGGTCCTTTCTCCAGAGCTGCTGGTCTCTGGGGAAATCCCCAGATTGCAGCTGGAGACACATGCTGGCGTGGTGGACCTGCCTGCAGGGCTGGCTTCCTGTGGAGAGGACGCAAGTCACATCCAGGTAGATGAGAGCTTGAGAGTGACAAGGAGAAAAGTGTGCATCTTCTCCCACTGCCCTGCAGCCAGGCAGTCCAGTTGGTCAGCGTCCGCCAGAGGCCTCCTAAGCGCCTGCAGGTCGGAGGGTCAGGCTCGGCCTTGCTGCTAAGCCCCATGCGAACTTTGCGCTCCTCATTAGCCTTGGCGTTTTTTTAAAGAAAAAAATCAATTTTATTTAGTTTTTCATGTGACTTTCATTGCTCCAACACTTTTCCTTGTGTACGTGGTGCTGGGGTTTGAATGTGCGTCCTTGTGCATGCCAGGCAAGCGCCATAGCCCCTGAGCCACCGCTTCAGCCCCCAAGCTTGACGACTTCTTTTTTTTTTCTAAAGAGAGAAGGACAGAGAGAGAGAGAGAGAGAGAATCAATCTTATTTAGTTTTTCATATGACTTTTGTTGCTCCTAAACCTTGTCGTGTAGATGGGGCTTTAACTCTCGTCCTCGTGCTTGCCAGGCAAGTGCCATAACTGCTGAGCCACCGCTCCAGCCCCAGTTTTGGCTTCTTGAATATGACATTTGACTGAGTGGTCCCTCCCTGAAGCTCTTTCCTTACTTTCCATCCACAACCGTGAACTTTCCCACTGTACTTTCACCTTACCAGTAATCTCTTGTTCCTTTAAGGGCACTTTTTTTTTTTTTTTCTTTTTTTGGTTCCAGGGATTGAACCACTGAGCCACATTCCCAGCCCTTTTTATTTTTATTTTTGAGACAGAGTCTTGCAGAGTTGCTTAGGGTCTCACTAAGTTACTGAGGATGGCCTTGAACTTGTGATCCTCCTGTCTCAGCCACCCCCCTCAAGCAGCTGAGATTACAGGCATGCACCACTGCACCGCTGTGCCTGGGTGCTTTAAGAGCATTTTCTTTTAAAGAGAGAGAGAAAATCAATTTTATTTATTTTTTCATCTGGCCTTCATTTGTGCAACATTTAGTTGTGTACATGGTGCTGGGGTTTGAACCTGGGTCCTCGTGCTTGCCAGGAAAATGCACTAACCACTGAGCAACCACTCCAGCCCTTAAGAGCATTTTCAATCTATCACGTAACTATGATGATTTTTAGGATTTTTTTTTAAAGAGAGAGAGAGAAAGAAAAACAACTTTATCTTTCCGTCTGACCTTTGTTTCTCCGATACTTAGCTGTATATGTGGTGCTGGGGTTTAAACCTGGTTCCCTGCACATGCCAGGTAAGTGCTCCAAATCCAAACCCCACCACTCTACCCCAGTCCTTAGGATTTTGACCTGGGTTTAGTTTTTGCTTGCTTGTTTTGCAGTACTGGGGATTGATCCCTGGGCCTGGAGCCTGCAAAGCAAGTGCTCTACCACTAAGTTACGTCCTCAGTCCCCAGGATTTTTTGTTTGGTTTTTGGTACTGTCGATTGAACCCAGGGACCGTTTATCACTGTGCTACATCCCCATCCCTTTTTATTTCTTGAGACAGGATCTCATTCAATTGTTGAGGGCCTTGTTAGGTTGTTGAGGTTGGTTTTGAACTTGTGATCCTCCTGCCTCAGCCTCCCGAGTTGCTGGGATTACAGGCATGCGCCGCTATGCACAGCCCAGGGGTGTTTTGTGTCTGTTCCTTTGGCTTTGGTTGGTGTCAGAGCCGAAACCCTGGGCCTTGTATTTGCTGTGCAAGAGTTCTTCCACCAAGCTTCATCCTTGGCCTGGTGTCCCCAGGGTACTGTCTCCACTCTTAAAACATTAGATACCATCTCTACCTAGTTCTTAATCTTTTTAGTTCTTTTTCTCCAATTAGTAGAATTTGTTGAATGCCTCCCTCTCTTCTCTCTGTTTTTCTCTCTCCTTCCCATGCACACAATTATTTCTTGTTTTAAATGTTACTTTATTCTAGCTGGGCACTGTGGCACATACCTGTAAATACCTGTAATCTCAGTGATTCAAGAGGCTGAGGCAGGAGGATAGCAAGTTTGAGGCCAGCCTCACCAACTTAGCAAGGCTCTAAGCAACTTAGTGAGACCTAGTCTCTAAATAAAAAAATAAAAAGGACTGGGGAGATGGCTCAGTGGTATAGTGCCCCTGGATTTAGTCCCCAGTACAAAAAAAATTTATTTTATTAAAAACAATATGGCTTATCAATTTAAGAAACACCCTTAATTAAAAAAAAAAAAGTTTCGTGGGGTTTAAAATGACAAGCAACAGTGCCTAACACTATTCATTCCTACTTATTCTTCTCAATCACTCCCAGGAAGGACCTGTTTAACTGTCTTTTGGTGGTTACCCATATATGTTGTAATAATGTTCTCAAATATTTTTTTTTTAAGAGAGAGGGACAGTGAGAGATTTCATGCAGCTTTCATTGCTCTGACACTTTGTTGTGTTTGTGGTGCTGGAGTTCGAACCCGTGTCCTCAAGCACCAGGCAAGCGCCATAACTGTGGAGCCACCACTCCAGCCTCGAGTTTAACACACTTTGATTAAACTAGATATGTTTTATGTATATGTTGTGTGTGTGATTCCATTTCTTTTTTAATTCAGAAATTTATTTGTTGAACAATCAAACAAGCTTCTAATGAAATAATATAATATATATATAAATTCTTAAAGTTAGATTTACCCCCAAGAGCCCCCCCCAATTATCCATCCTTATCCCTCCTTCCCTCCTTCCCAATACATCTCTACAAATGCCTTAGGTTGTATGACATTACACCTCATTGGATCCTTGTTTCTCTGGGTTATGCATATTTCACTCAGCATAATTTCTTCCATAGCCATCCATTTACCTTCAAAGGCTGCAATATCATTGTTTCTAATTGCTGAGTAGAACTCCATGGTATATATGTACCACAGTTTTTGGATCCATTCATGCAGTGAGGGGCATCTGGGTTGATTCCATAATTTAGCTATTGTAAATTGAGCTGCTATGAACATTGATTTTGCTGTGTCACTGTAATGTGCTGATTCTAAATCCCCTGGAAAAATACCCAGGAGAGGAGTAGCAGGATCATATGGTGGGCTCATCCCTAGTTTTTTGAGGATTCTCCACACTGCTCCATTTCTTGATCATCCACTAAGATAAGGCTAACAGTGGCCCTACCCTTCTCTTGTATCTTTCTTTTCTTCATCAACCTTGCAACTCCTCTGTATTTTCATTAATATATGGTCAGGGGTTGGTAAATATGTGTTCTGTTAGCCAGTCATGATTAAGTTCTTATATCTTTGTCTATAGAGAGATTCTAAATGATCAATAAGTGTAGCTATACTACAATGCTCCTATAGATATGGCCCACTGCAGAATCAAGTAAAATAAACTATGGCTGTCTGCTTTCCTGAACAAACTTGTCTTCTCCCTGGAGTTCCCAATTGCCTTTGCCTTTCCCTTAGTATCTGCCTTTGTCACATTGCATTGTCAGGCTCACCACCACCATCATCTTTTTTCTTTTTTTCTTTTCTTTTTTTTTTTTTTTTTTTGGTACTGGGGATTGAACCCAAGGGTGTTCAACCACTGATCCACATCCCCAGGTCCTTTTATTTTTTTTTTTTTGAAAGAGAGAATAAATTTTATTTTTCCATCTGGCCTTTGTTTCTCCACATTTAGTTGTGTATGAACCTGGGTCCCTGCACATGACAAGCAAGTGTTCCAACCACTGAGCCACCGTTGCAGCCCCAGAATGGAAATTTTTAAAAATTTTTTATTGGTGTTGGGGGTTTAGCTCAGTGGCAGAGCGCTTGGCTAGCATGGGCAAGGCCCCGAGTTCAGTCCTCAGCCCTGGAAAAAAAAAGAAAAAAAAATTTTTTAATTAAGGAGTTGCATTATTGTACAATCATAAATGCATATAAAGTAACTATGATATACATTTGCTCCTAAAACCAGAGTTACCCCCACATTGCCCACACCCCAGTCTCTCTCTTTTTTTTTTTTTTTAAGAGAGGACAGTGAGTGAGAGAGAGACAGAGAATCAATTTTTATTGAGTTTTTCACATGGCTTTCATTGCTCTGACACTTCGTTGTGTACTTGGTGCTGGGGTATAAACCTGTGTCCTTGTACATATAAGGCAAGCACCACAACCGCTGAGCCACTGCTCCAGCCCCAATGTTCAATAATTTTCATTGTAGAGGTCTTTTACTTCACTTGTTAGATTAATTCCCAACTATTTTATTCTTTTTGAGGATATTGTGAATGGGAGCAATTTCCTGATTTCTTTTTCTGCGCCATTATTGTTAGTGAATAGGAAAGCTATTGATTTATAGGTGTTGGACTTGTAGCCACTTAACTAAATCTGTTTATAAGCTCAAGCACAGTTTTCTGGTGGAGTTTTTTAGGTCTTCCAGATATAGAATCATGTTGTCAGCAAAAAGAGATAATTTGACTTCTTCTCTTCCTATTCTTATCCCTTTGATTTCCTTTTCTTGCCTGATTGCTCTGGGTAGGATCTCGAAAACTATATTGAATGAAAGTGGTGAGAGTGGGCAGCCTTGTCTTGTTCCTGAGTTTAGTGGAAATGCTTTCAGCCTTTCTCAATTTAGTATTATACTAGCTGAGGGTTTGTCATATATGGCCTGACATAGTTAAGTTCCTTTGATCCCTATCTTCTCTAGAGTTTTGAGCATAAATGGGTGCTGAATTTTATCGAAGGCCTTTTCTGCATCAACTGAGATGATCATATAGTTTTTGTCCTTAATTCTGTTTAAGCAATGAATCAAATTTATTGATTTTCAGATGTTGAACCAGCCTTGCATATCGGGAATGAAGCTCACTTGATCATGATGAATCATCTTCTTAATGTGTTTTTGAATGCAGTTTGCTAGACATTATTAAGGATTTTTTCGTCAATGGTCATTGGAGATATTGGTCTGTAGTTTTCTTTTTTTGATATATCTTTGTTGGGTTTTGGTATGAGAGTTATGGTTGGCTCATAAAAAGTATTTGGGAGAGTTCCCTCCTTTTCAATTTCTTAGAATAGCTTAATAAGGAAAGATGTTAGCTTCTCCTCTTAGGTGTGGTAAAACTCAGTGGGGAATCCATCAGGTCCTGGGCTTTTCTTCTTTGGAAGGCTTTTAATTGCTGTGTGAATTTCAGTGCCTGTTATTGGGCTGTTTAGGATGTCAATATTGTCCTGCATCAGTTTTGGGATGTTGTATGTGTTCCAGATTATCTCATTTAAAGGAGTGTAGTTTTTCAAAATATGTTCTGATAATCTGTTGGATTTCCATGGGGTCAGTGGTGATCACTCCCTTTTCATTGGTGATTTTGTTGATTTGCTTCAATTCTTTCCTTCTTTTACGAGATTGGCTAGGGATCTGTCAATTTTATTTATTTTTTCAAAGAACCACCTCTTTGTTTCATCAGTTCTTTTTATTGTATTTTGTTCTTGATTTATTGATTTCAGCTCTGATCTTGAATATTTCCTGTCTTCAGTTGGCTTTGGGATTAGATTGTTCTTTGTTTTGTAGAGATTTGGGTGGAGTATAAGCTTATTTATTTGCAATCTCTCCTGATTTTTTTAAGTATTTATTGAGTGCCCACTGTGGTGTGACATCATTCTAACCAGTAGAGATACAGCAGTGAACAAGACAAATCCCATACCTCTTGCATAGCTCTTCGTCCCCTGGTGGAGAAAGGCATCCACAAGAGGCAATTCTGTTGTTAGAGTTTAATGTCAGGGTAGGTGGTAAAAGCTGCTACCCAAACCATCACTGTGTCCACTCCATTGAAAGGACTACTGGCTGTCCCCAAAGCTTTTTCATCAAAATTATAACACACATTACAATAGAGCACCAGAAAATGACATGCTATAAATGATCCCCAAAGAATAAGAAAGGTACAGAAGACGAGGGAGGTTGGAGAAGGTAGCAAGGACTGATCGTGAAAATGTTGTAACTGTTTAACCCTCATTTACCTTTCAGAGAGGTCTCAAATACATTATACCAAAACGTGCTGTTTAATAAAGTGCTGATTTTTTTTTAAAGAGAGAGGGATAATGAGAAAGAGAGGAGAAAGAATTGATTTTATTTAGCTTTTCATGTGGCTTTGATTGCTCTGACACTACGTTGTGTATGTGGTGCTGGGGTTCAAACTTGCATCCTCTTGCATGCCAGGCAAGCTCCCTAACTGCTGAGCCACCACTCCAGATCCAATTTTTTTTTTTTTTTTGAGAGAGGAACAGAGACAGAGTGGCAAAAATAAAGAGTACAAACAATGACAGGTGCTGGAGGGGCTGTGGGAAAAGAGGAACACTTACATTGCTGGTGGGACTGCAAACTGGTACAGCCACTCTGGAAAGCAGTGTGGAGACTCCTCAAAAAATTAGAGCTGGAACCAACTTTTGACCCAGCTATCCCACTCCTGGGTATCTTCCCAAAAGAGCTAGAATCGGCTTACTATAGAGATACAGCTTCATCAGTGTTTATAGCAGCTCAATTTACTGTAGCTAAATTATGGAACCAACCCAGATGCCCCTCACTTGATGAATGGATCCAAAAACTGTGGTACATATATTTAATGGAGTACTACTCGGCTATTAGAGAAAATGATATTATGGCATTTGTAGCCAAATGGATGGAGATGGAAAAAAAATTTGCTAAGTGAAGTATCCCAAACTCAGAGACTTAAGGGCCGAGTATTTTCTCTCATTTGTGGATGCTAGA
This sequence comes from Aplodontia rufa, assembly GCA_004027875.1. Lineage (NCBI taxonomy): Eukaryota > Metazoa > Chordata > Mammalia > Rodentia > Aplodontiidae > Aplodontia > Aplodontia rufa. The sequence goes on along the minus strand of PVKS010020104.1, from coordinate 13,589 downwards.
ATATAAGCAGAAACAGTATGATAGATGGCTAAGCTAACAATTACCTCATCATGTATGAATTCTTACATGATCATGGGGAACTGTGCTAAGATTCCTGGGGGATGTAGGGAGGGGGGAAGGGAATAGGAAGGACATCAAGGCGACCAGAAGGAGGTAGCATGGGTGAATCTAATCCGAGGGGAACCTCTGACTTCCAGGAGAAGTGCAGTTAACTTGGGTCTTAAGTAAAGTGAAACATGGAGCCATGGGGAACCCAAACGGGGACCATGGTCTGGCACCTGCTGCTCTTGATTGTTTGATGATGAACCCCTCCTAATTGTAAGACCATGTTTATCGAATAAAAATTGAAAAAATAAAATAAAAAATAAAACCTCCAAAAAAAAAGAGAGAGAGAGGGACAGAGAAGAAAGAGAGAATCAATATTATTTAGTTCTTCATGTGGCTTTCATTGCTCCTACACTTCATTGTGTAAGTGGTACTGGAGTTCAAACTTGCATCCTCATGCATGCCAGGCAAGCTCCCTAACTGCTGAGCCACCAGTCCAGCGCCCCCTCCTGATTGTTAACCTAGGCACTCAGTGCTGTAAAATTTCCCTATAAAAATGCTTGCATGTGGGGTTGGGGATTTAGCTTAGTGGCAGAGCGCTTGCCTAGCATGTGCGAGGCCCGGAATTCGGTCCTCAGCCCTAAAAAAAGAAAAAAAATGCTTGCATACTGTCCAAGAGGTTTCAATATATTGTGTCTTCATTCTCATTCGTGTCCAAGAATTTCTTGATTTCTGTTCCTGTGTCTTCTTGGATCCACAGAATGGACATTGTTATTTCAACAAAGTCATCCTTTCTTGATTTTAAATTTTATTGCAGGTGTTTTAGGAAAGTGTCAAGAGCTGGAAACTCTTGGACAGTGGCGATCTTGGAACCCATGCAGCCTCTGGAAGGTACTTTTTTTTTCTTCCCACTCCTGGGGATGGAACCCAGTATTTACACATGCTGGATGAGTGCTCCACTACTGAACTACATTCCGAGACCTTTTTCTTTTCTTTTCTTTCTTTTTCTTTTTCATCTGGCCGTTGTTTCTTCAACACTTAGTTGTGTATGTGGTGCGGGGGTTATGAACCCAGGTATTCACGCAAAGCCAGGCAAGTGTTCCAATCGCTGATTCACTGCTCCAGCCCTACCCCACCCCCAGCACTTTTAAAAAATTTTAGAGACAGGATCTCACTAAATTTCCCAGGTTGACCTGGAAGTTTTTATCTTCCTGCCTCAAACCCTGGTGCAGCTGGGATTATAGGTGTGTGCCACTGCACCCCGGCTGGACTGGTAATTCTTAAGGAAAATTTTTCTTTCACCAGTGGTTTTGCCATAAACAGTGATTTTTTGGAACCTTGTTATACAAGATGAATTCTCTGTTGAGGATCTTTCTGCAAGACTATCTTGGATGAGTGCATCTGATAACCCTGATCCTTCCATTAAATTGTCAAGGGACATAGGTTTCTTGATACAATCCAGGCTCCCTTCGGAGAGTGCATTAGCATCACTTCCCTCAGGGTGGCGCTCAAGAGCAACTCCAGCCCATCATCAGGAGAGTTGTCATCGGCTGTTGACAGCGGAAAGGGTGCAGAGGCTGGGCCATGCTTGCAACCTGGGGGGACACATGTGTCTCTGATTTGAAGGATGTCTCAGTTGCCATTGACATATGTGTGGAACTAAAGAGGTGTGGGTCCCCTTCATGCTCCGTGGCCAGAGTCCCCTATAGACCTGAGCCAACTAACCATAAGGCAGATCCTGTGTGGAGTCCTGTGTGACCCTTGTTCTCTCCAACATCTTTTGTTTCTTTTTTGTACTGGGGATTGAATCTAAGAGCATTTCATCACTAAGCCACATCTCCAGGTCTTTTTTATTTTTGATTTTGAGACAGAGTCTCACCAAGTTTCTTAGGGCCTCCCTAAATTGCTGGCCTGGAACTTGCCGTCCTCCTGCCTCTGCCTCCTGAGTCACTGGAATCACAGGCGTGGCCACTGGACTCTGCCTTCCAACATCTTTATGAAGCACATATCACCTGGAGGCCCAGTCTGAAGCTAGTAGGTGACTGTGTTGGTTAATTTTGTGTGTCAGCGTGGCTAGGTGTCAGTTTTTGGTCAAACATTGTTTTAGATGTTTCTGTGAAGGTATTTTTGGGAAGAGATTGACTTTTAAATCAATAGTAAAGCTGATTAAGTGTCATAATATGGTGGGCCTTGTCCAATAAGTCAAAGGCCTTAAAAGAAAAGACACATCCCTGAAGAGGAAGGAACTGTCTCTGGATGGTTTTTGAACTCAAGACTGCAATATTGGTGGCTCCACAGTTGGAGCACTTGCCTGGCATGTGCAAGGACCCAGGTTCAAACCCCAGCACCACATACACAACCGAGTGACAGAGAAACAAAGGCCAGATGAAACAAAATTTTAAAAATTGATTCTCTCTCTATCCATCTTTATCTCTCTCTCTTTAAAGAGAGTGGGACAGTGGGAGAGAGAAAGAGAGAATCAACTTTATTTTAGTTTTTCATGTGACCTTCCTTGCTCCGAGACTCTGTTGTGTGCCTGGTGCTGGGGCTTGAACTCGAGCACCTGCGCATGCTGGGCAAGCTCTATAACCTTGGAGCCACTGCTGCAGCCCCTCCCTCTCTCTTTATTAAAAAAAAAAAAAAAGACTGCAGTATTAACTCCTAGGATTTTCAGTTGCTCAGATTGCCCTGCAAATTTCAGACTTGCCAGTCCTACATTGTCACGAGCCATTTCCTTAAAATTAAAGCAGTCCATCGCTTAAAGATGCAGATATATTCTGAAAAATATGTCTGTCTGTTTATTTATTTACTTATTTATTTTTGGTATTGGGAATTGAACCCAGGGATCCTTAATCAGTGAGCCACATCCCCTGCCCTTTTTATTTTTTGTTTTGAGACAGGGTCTCGCTCAGTTGCCAAGGCTGTCCTTGAACAGTTGCTGGGATCACAGGCATGCACCACCATGCCCCATTAGGTGCCTTTGTCATCGTGCTGACCAAGAGTGTACTTACCCAGATCTAGGTCCTACAGGCCAATCATCTGACCTGGTCTCTCTTACACAGCATTTTGGTTTTGTTGTTGTTGTGTTTTGTTTTTGTTTTTTATGTGTGCATTATAGTTGTACATATTCACATATTCATAGATGCACACAATACAACAATATAATTTGGCCAACATCACCCCCCAGAACGCCCCCACCTCTCTCCTACCATCGTTGGCCCCTTTCCTCTCTTTCTGGGGTACATATTTATTACAATATACCCAGTTATAGTGACATAATTCTTTTTTTTTTTAAAGAGAGAGGGATAGTGAGAGACACAGAGAAAGAGAGAAACAATTTTATTTAGTTTTTCACATGGCCTTAGTTGCTCCAACACTCAGTTGTGTACGTGGTGCTGGGGTTTGAACCCGGGTCCTCGTGCTTGCCAGGCAAGCGCCGAAACCGCTGAGCCACCGCTCCAGCCCCGTGACATAATTCTTATACCTATGAAAAACATGTTTTTTATATATGTGACAATAGTACATATAATGACACACTTATAACATCTTAGAGTGCACCTTGTTTTACCTCAGTTCCAGCATTTCCCCTTCCCCTCCCTTCCTCTCACCCGATATGGCACACTGTTTTATGGTAAACTTTTTTTTTTTTTTAAGAGAGAGGGACAGTGAGAGAGAAAAAGGGAGAATCAATTTTATTAGTTTTTCATGTGACTTTTGTTGCTCAGACACTTTGTTGTGTACATGGTGCTGGGGTTTGAACTCCAGTCTTTGTGCATGCCAGGCAAGCACGGAAACCACTGAGCCACCACTCCAGCCAGTAAACTTTTTTCTTAATTTGAGTGCTGGGTATTGAACGTATGGCCTCGTGCATGTTAGATAAGGGCTCTATCACTGACCTGCACCCTGGTTTCCCCTTGTTTTCTTTTATAAGGGGTACACTAAAATAACAATAAGAAGTATAACACTAACTACACAAGCCAGCCTCTCCGTCATTTACCACTTTTGCCAGGGATCATTTCCTGTCCAGGATTGCATGTGTACCACTTCCCACGACGGGCAGCACAGAAGGTTTGTTTTCACGAGCATCACTGTAACACATGTGCATAATGCATTGTGCTATGATGTTATAATGGCTGGGACATCATTAGGTGACAGAAAATTTTCAGCTCCATTATGATCTTATAGGACTACTGTCATCTATGTGGGCCACTGTTGACCCAAATGTTGTGTGGTACATGACTGTAGGGTGTGTGTGTGTGTGTGTGTGTGTGTGTGTGTATTCTGTTTCTCTGGAGCACCCTGACCAAGGCCTGAGATAGGACACTAGAGGACACAATGACCACACTCCACCTCCTCCTTCCGTCTGCTGACAGTGCTTGTATGTACCTGGAAGGGTGGGTGATCCAGGGCTGGACCAACTTGGGGTTGGCAAGTCCAGAGACTTACATGACCTCTCCTGCTCAGGGGCACCTGGGGCTAACACTGAGCCTGGCTGATTCTGCATCAGCCCTGGCTTTGCCTGGCGCAGAAACCAATCTTTCCACCACGGACGTGACAACTATGTACTTTGGCTCCTTGAATCTTGTGCCTTGCCCCAGATGCAGATCTGTTTTTATATTGTTATTTCTGTATATAAAGTAACCAGGTTAGTTTTGCTTTTCCTTTTCGTTAAAATTTGGACAACTGAACACCACTGCTGTTAAGGGTGTCTCGGTGGAAAACCAGTTGCCTCTGGGAAACTTGTATCATGCATCTGCCTTGTGATCAGGATACATTTATGTGGCTTTGTGTCTCGCTAACTTCACCCACAGTGTCAGTAATGATTGGGAAGCATTGGTAAACCTATTTATTCCTTTCTTTTTGGTACCAGGGATTGAACCCCAGGGGTGCTTAACCACTGAGCCATACTCCAGCCCCCTGCCCCTCTCTCTTTTTAAAGATAGAGGGACTGGGGCTGGATCGGTGGCTCAGTGGTTGAGTACGCGAGTTCAAACCCCAGCACCACGTATGCAATGAAGTGTTGGAGCAATGAAAGTCATGTGAACAACTAAATGAAATTGATTCTCTCTTTCTCTCTCTCTCACTGTCCCTCTTTCTTAAAAAAAAAAAAGATAGAGGGACAATGAGAGAGAGAGAGGGAGAGAGAGAATCAATTTTATTTAGTTTTTCACATGCTCTTTGTTGCTCCAATACTGCATTGTGTACATGGTGCTGGGGTTTGAAACTGCATCCCCCTGCATGCCAGGCAAGAGCCATAACCACTGAGCCACTGATCCAGCCCCTGCCCCCCCCCCACTTTTTTAAAAATTTGAAACAAGGTCTCCCTAAGTTGCTGAGGCTGGCTTTGAATTTACTGTCCTCCTGCCTCAGCCTCCAAAACTGCTGGGATTACAGGGGTGCACCACTATGCCTGGCCTATTTATTACTTTCTCAATTCAACACATATAGGCAAGGCCTACTTTGTGCCAGGCAAAGTTCTGGGTCTTGGGGACTCAACAGGGGACAAGACACAGCTGTTGCCCTGGGGGGGGGGAGTGTGCATTTTAAGTGTCCTCCGTGGGTTTGAGGGGAATTGAGGAGCATTAGACTTGAAACCCATGCTCTTTGCAATATTAGCTATTGATCTTTACAACCAAGGCACTTCAATCTTGCTAACATCCCCCCTTTGTGTAAAACACCTTTACCTTTTTTTAGAGCAGTTTAGCAGGAACTGAGCTTTCAGCCCTCAACTCCACACACCCTATGGGATCCCACTCTGGAATCACTCTGTGCCCCTAATAGGTGGTTTGATTGGTGTGTCTATGAGACTGAGTTTCAGCACCATCTAGATTGGGTCTGGGTCCCAGCCACACCATTGCCCAGTTGGGGATCCTGGCCTCATGACTTAGCCTCTCTCAGTTTCCCTCATTTGTAAAGCGAATATGGGAAATATTAATTCCTTACTTTCATCAGTGGGACTGTTGGGGAGTTTAGCAAGATGACACACACCACAGAACCTTGCATTAGAGCTAAGTAAATGTTAATCTCTGTAATATTGTCATTACTGTTACTTATCTCCTCCCTTATCTTTTATTGATTACTGAGGGGCAAGATCATTTCCCCCCTTCTCCTCTTACCTCCCTGTTTCTTCTAAGAAAGAGGCAAATTCCCCAGGTTGATATGAAAAGCAGAGGGAAAACAAAGATATGAAAATAAAATGGAGCCAACCAAGATGCTAATGTAGAAATGGATTTCTTACTCTGGGGGGGTCACATAATCAGCTCTGCGCTTCCCTGTGCCGCATGAGAAACGGGAAACTGGACCGATTACACAAGCACTGCTGTCCATGAACTAGAACAAGCTAACGGTTCAGGAGAAACACATACGGGCAGGATTTTTTCCTGCTTTCTATGCTTCCTTCTTGACCTTTGATTGATTTGGCTGAAGGGAAAGTGTTTCTGAATGTCATGGAGGTCCTGACCCTTGGAAGAATCCCTCACCGCCTCCAGCTGTTCCAGAGAAGACTTAGTTCCTGGCAGAGAACTAATCTTGCAATAAGACTGTTTCCCTGAAACCAAAAAACGTCACACACAGATAACAAACAAGACGAGCCGCACTGTGGTTAGGCCGTTTTATAGCAACACTTGTTTCCTCTGTTTTGCAATTTCAAGTTCAATGGGACTTGACCTAAACATGAGATGTGCAGGACCAGGGCTGAGGCAGATCTAACTTTTGTCTAGGGCCTGAGCCGATTTGAATTCCACTTCCACTTCTTGGTGCAGCTTATCCGAGCCAGCAATCAGCAAAGCTTCTTGAGCATTTTTGTGCAAGAGCCCATGCACGGGAGGCCCTGCCTAGGAACACGTGCTTCCAACGTCCAGTAGTGGAGGCCAAGGAAGAGGCTCTGGTAATCCAGGCTTAGGCAGCTTGGAGGAGGAGGCCTGCAAACTTGGGAGGCTGGAGAAGCATTGAACCTCCACAGAAGAAGTAGGACATCAAGGTCAGGAAGGGCGGGGCCATGGGACAAGAGGCCACGAGTGGTGAAGAAGACTTGAGCTGGCAGACCCAATGGTTTCCAAGAGGAGTCAGGCCTGCTTGGAGCGGAGGTCCCCAGCGCAGAGGAAGTGGGGACTGAAGGTGTCAGTGTGCCTTTGGAGGTCAGCCGCTCCCTGCCCACTGCCCATCAACCACCTGGCATGGGGAATCGGGGAAATCCATGCTTCTTTCTTACGTTTCCCCCTCAGGGGATCGTGGGAAATAATCCAACGTGGGTCTTCCTGAACCTATTTGTTACTTGGAAATTATGTACTTTAAAAAATATGTCGTCTTGGAGATGGAGCAGTGGCTCAGAGGTGGCAGCACTTGCTGCCAGGTTCAAACCCCAGCACTACATACACAACGAAGTGTCAGAGCAACGACAGCCACATGAAAAACTAAATAAAATTGATTCTCTCTCTCTCTCAGACCCTCTCTCTTAAAAAAAAAATACACACACACACACACACACACACACACACACACATATATATATATAACCACTGAGGTGGCTCAGCACCGTAGGGCTTGCCTGGCATGAGAACCCAAGTTCAAACCCCAGCACCACCTACACAATTAAGTGTCAGCAAGACAAAAACAAGATGAAAAAATAAATAAAATTGAAAAAAAAAAGATGTCATCTTGCCAGGCTTGGTGACACATATCTGTGATTCCAGCAACTCCAGAGGCTGAGGCAAAAAGATCATAAGTTCAAAGCCAGCCTCACAACTTGGCAAGACCCTGACTCAAAATTAAAATATAAAAAGGGCTGGGGATATAGATCAGTGGTTGAGTATCCCTGGATTCAATCCCCAGAACCAAACACACACACACACACCACACACCACACACACACACACACAACCACACACACACACCACACACACACACACACACCATCTTCATCATTAGGATAGTTGGTGCTCCACCTGCGCATTTCTGTCTAGAAACTGCCGGATCCCAGCCCCGGCTCTGCGGGGTGTCTGCAGGACTGGCATTACACGCTTATGTTTGCAGGTGGAACGGAAAAGTGATCTTGTTAGAGATCATGTCAGAACCCTGAAGTTGGTTACTGGAATATTCTTTTCTCATCCTTTGGGGAAATGACTATGGTTATCTTTATTTTAGCATCTTAGAAAGAATTCAAGGAAGAGTCTTGGCCCAAAATATGCCAGTATCTGACACATTTGGTTGCTCTTCAAACCACAAGAATATACTTCCCTGTTACATGGAAGAAACTGGGGAGGAGGGCCCGGGGTAGGGAGGGGAGGGAGGTCCCCTGGGGCTGGCATCTGCAGGGCTTCTACAGCTGTGAATCATTTCATCATGCATTATCACCCTCTGTATAAAAGGGGAAAAAAAGAGAAAAGAAAAGAAAAAAGAGAAGAAAACTTGCCCAGGGTCACAGAACTAGAAAGTTTCAAGAGTCAGGCATCAAAATTCATGTGGGTGACTTCAGGTCAGGCATGGTAGCACTCTTCTGTCATCCCTACTACTTGGGAGGCTGAAGCAGGAGGATCGCACACTGGAGGCCAATCTGGGCAGTGAAGAGAGACCCTGTCTCAAAAAACAATTTAAAAGAAAGGGCTGGGCATGTTCCTCGGTGGTAGAGTGCTGGCCAGCACGCTTGAGGTCCTGGGCTGGATCACATACACAAATTCAGGGGACAGCAAAGTCCAGGTCTCACTCAGCTGAGCCACCTCGCTTAGCAAAACAAAAACAAATAAAACAAACCCGTACACAATCACCAGAAGAACTGTTCCCAGCCTGGGATTCCCGGGTCCCCACCCTGCAGTGATTCTGCAGAGTTGGGGACTTATTGAAACCTCATCAGCCGTCCACAGGGCAGGCGGGAGGGAGGGGTTGTTCCTGGGAGCCTCTCTGAACGGCTGGGTGGACACTCCCACAGATCTGGTGGCAGACTAGATGAGTAAGATCGGGGCTAGCAAAGAGGAAATGCTGTCCTTTCTGTGGACACTTCTGCGAGAACAGCCAAGAACAGAACGTGTCACTCATGTAGGCGCAAAGAGCTGTGGGAACGGCAGCTTGCTGAGTTCAGCTCCCTTCCTGCTCCCTGCTCACTGCTGACGTCACACCAAGACTCCCAGTGCTGTTCAGGACTGGGGGCAGGGGCAGGTGAGGGCAGCTGACCGTCCAAAGCAACTGGGAGCCCTCTGCTCTGACGACAGACGCCTGTACTGCACAAATGAAGACTCGATCTTCAGTGTGTAAACCATACCCACGGCAGGGATTTCTTATCTTTTTTTTTTTTTTTAGGCTTGTTGACCTTTGTTTCTCCAACACTTAGCTGTATATATGGTGCTGGGGTTTGAACTTGGGTCCTCAAGCATGCCAGGAAAGCGCTCCAACTGCTGAGCCACTGCTCCAGCCTCACAGCAGGGTTCTTAACGTTTTTGGGTCCAGACTCAGTTGAAAATCTAATAAAAACCACTCACTCTCTCCTGAGGAAAAAATGTACCCTGGCTGACAACATCAGGGAAATTCGTGGGCTTTCCAAGACTCATTCATGCAGTGTGGGGACCTATGAGCTCATGCTAAGCCCAGTTAAGTGCTCCATCTGGAAACCTCTGTTTTTGTACCATCCAGTGTGTCTATCTCTATAATCATGGGAAGCCCCTGAGCACTTGCAATGTGGCTGGTCTGAATCAAGTGGTGCTGTGTGGGCAAAGTGGGTTTGAAGATTTGGTGTGAAGGAGGAATGTTGGTGAGGCGTGGTGGCTATGCCTGTGATCCCACCAACTTGGGAGTCAGCCTCTGCAATGGAAGAAGACAATGTGTCAAAATAAAAAAATAAAAAGGGCTGGGTATATATGGCTCAGTGGTGGAACACTTGCCCTAAATCCTGGGTTTGATCCCCGGCATATAAAAAAAATTACATAGATAGATGTGAAACACATATATGTGCATATGTATGTATAAATATGCATAAACTCGGTTTCTTTTTACTTTTTAAAAATGTAGCTGGAGGGGCTGGAGCGATGGCTCAGCGGTTTCAGTGCTTGCCTGGCAAGCAGGAGGACCCGGGTTCAAACCCCAGCACCACGTACACAACTGAGTGTTGGAGCAACTAAGGTCATGTGAAAAACTAAATAAAGTTGTTTCTCTCTTTCTCTGTCTCTCTCACTGTCCCCCTCTCTTTAAAAAAAAATGTAGCTGGAGTGGTTGGAGCAGTTGCGCAGTGTTTAGGATGCTTGCCTGGCATGCATGAGGACCCAGGTTCAAACCCCAGCACCACGTACACAACTGTTAGAGAAACAAAAACCAGATGAAAAAATAAATAAAATTGATTCTCTTTCTCTCACACTCTCTCTCTCTTCCTCATTCTCTCTTTTTTTTTCAGGTCTGAGGACCGAACACGGGGCCTTGCGTGTGCTAGGCAAGCGCTCTGCCACTGTGCTAAATCCCAACCCCTTCGCAAGTATGCGAGTTCAAACCCCAGCACCACGTACACAATGAAGTGTCCAAGGAATGAAAATCACATGAAAACTAAATAAAAATTGCTTCCCTCTTTCTGTCTCTCTCACTACCCCCTCTTTCTTAAAAAAAAAAAAAAATGTGGCTGGAACTTTTTTTTTTTAATTCTGGATATTAAACCTAGGGTCACTAAGCACTGAGCAACATCCCCATTGCTTTTTTATTTTGAGGCAAGGTCTCACTCAATTGCTGAGAGCCTCACTAAATGGCTAAGGCTGGCTTCAAACTTGCCATCCTCCTGCCTCAGCCTCCTGGGCTGCTAGGATTACAGGTGTGAGCCACACACCTGGATGACTAGAGCATTTGAAATGCAATCTGTGGCTGGACATTGCTGCTGAGTGACGACATCTTGCTGACAGATTCACGGTCACATGTGCACTTCACTGCAAGCCCGTGGCTTCCTCTTTCTGGAAAGTATAGTTATGAGAAGGGGCAGTCAGGGGAAATCTTTGTAGGAACTGGCGAGATGGAAAGCCCCGGGAGAGCAGGGACATGCCCAACGCTCTGGACCCCTCCAGAAATGGGCACCCAGGCAGTAGAGGGATCCCTCCTTGGCCACTTAAGAGTCTAGAGTTCCCGGCAACATTGATGTATTGATTTACTAGGGCTGTCCCAATAAAGTGCCACAAACTAGACGACTTGGAGAAATTATTTACTGTTCTGGAAACCAGAAGTCTAAAATCAAAGTTTTGGCAAGGCCCAAGCTGCTCCTGCCGAAGGCTGTCGGGACGAGCCCCCCTGCCCTTCTCCGAGCTCCTGCGGGTTGCTGGCCATCCTCCACGCTCCTTCTGTTACAGCCTCTGCCCCCTTGGCTATTCTCCCTCTGTCTCACATCCTTTGCTCTCTGTGTTCAAATTTCCTTCTACTTACAGACACCAGTCATAGGATTAGGGCCCATACCAGTCCAGTATTACTACATTTAGACTTAATCACATTTCGAAAAAAGGCTTATTTCCAAATAACGTCACATCCTGCAGTTCCAGGGGACATGGATTTTGGGAAATACTCTATAACTCAATGAACTGGTGAGTTGTTTTTTGTTTTGTTTTGCTTTTGGAACCAGGGATTGAACCCAGGGGTGCTTAGCCACTGAGCCACCTGCCCAGCCCCTTTGTGTTTTTATTTTGAGACAGGGTCTTGCTCACTTGATTGGGACTTCACTAAGTTGCTGAGGCCATCCTTGAACTCACAATCCTCCTGCCTCAGCCTCCTGAGTTGCAGGGATTGGTGAGTATCTTCTGTGAGAAAGATGTTTCCAAGAATTTGGTTAGTATTTGGGTAGTTTCCCTTGTGCCTGGTGCTGGTCTAGGGACACAGTAACATATCACAGGACAACATGGCATAGTCTTTGCCCCACTGGTGATGGGAAGCAGACTATTGATACGTCTGCTGGGTGTGGGAAGCAAGATACAGGAACAGGGCGGTAGAGGTGCTAAGCTACTTTTGCTAGGATGGAAGGGGTAGGGAAGACCACTCTGGGGTGGGGCTTGAGAATAGAATGGAGTGAAGTTACAGTGAGTGCACAAGGATCTGGGGCAGAGACAAGAGCAAGCACAAAGGCCCTGCTGAGTTCTAAGAACACTGGAAGAGCACAAGTGATATGGGTCACCCACCAGGGGGACATGGCCTGATGGACAAGTGAGATGGTCCAGGGTGCTGAGCTTGGGCAGGGATGGTGAAGAGGGGTGGCTTCCAAGGCCTCTAGTTCATGGGTTTTACTTTTTCAGTTCCACTTCCCAGTTGCCTGCCTGGGATGGAGGCTGGTTACCTGTGGCTCTTGCTAAGCATTAGAGCTGTCCCTTGCCATTCTCATTGTCTTTTCTAGACAATAATAATGGAAATGGGGGGCTGGAGCAGTGGCGCAGTGGTTACCACATGCATGAGGATGCGGGTTCAAACCCCAGCGACACATACATGAAGTGTCAGAGCAATGAAAGCAACATGAAAAACTAAATAAAATTGACTCTCTTCTCACTGTTCCTCTCTCTTCATTTATTTTTTTATTTTTATTTTTTAAGAGAGCAATTGCTTCCACTGGAGCGGTGGCTTAGCAGTAGAGAAATTGCCTGGCATGCGTGAGGACCCGGGTTCAAACCCCAGCACCACATACGCAACTAAGTGGAGGAAAAACAAAAAACATGAAAAATTTTTTAAAAAATTACCCTCTCTTTCTCTCTAAATAAATATTAAAATAAAATAGGAATGGGAGTGTGTCTTTTCTCTGCTACTGGCTCTTGAAGCTCCAGGTCCCACAACCCCTTCCCCCGTTTCTTCTTGTTTCTAGCAGGGATGTGCCTGAGACTTTTCACCGTGGCCCTCCAGGATTTGAGGCTGGCTTCTGCCTTCCTCAGGAAGGAGACAAGTACCCCCTGGGCGCCTGCCCCTTGCTGGCACAACCCGGCTCACTCTGTCCCCTCCTTTAGGTCTTCCCTTGATTGTAACTTTCTGGAAGAGCTCCCCTGATGTCCTCATTTGAGAAGAGGAGGTCTGTTTTACTTTGTTCCTCTATTTTACTTTATTCATTCTCTCCCTTTGCACACTGAATAATTTTCTTAAAGATCATGTTGCTTCATTTCTCCTCGGCTGCCATCCCCATGCTACCAAATCTTAAACTCCACAAAGGCAGAGGTCTTCCCTGGTGTTCACCCACAGCTCCTGTACTTAGAACAGCATCAGGCACGCTGTAAGTGGGGAGAAAATGTGGCCTGGAATGAATAAACAAGTGAACAGGTGGTGGAAGATCCTAAAAGGATGAAAGGGAAGAGCTCGGGATTACTCCCCTGCACAATCCCTGAGGTGCAGAGGACAGAAAGGAACTCTCCAGAGAGGAAGGGGGTGGAGCTGGACAGAGCCTGTCCTCAAGGCAGGGTGCACAACTCGGGCACCGTTCTCATAGATAGATCAAAGTGTAAGCGGGGCTTTGGATGGAGCAGTGGTGGGGCTCGTGGATCACAGTGTAATGGGGCTGTGGATCACAGTGTGAGCCAGGCTGTGGATGGAGCAGTGGGTGGGGCTCATGAATCACAGTGTGAGCC
>PVKS010020103.1:0-37367 GCA_004027875.1 Aplodontia rufa | reverse complement strand
TGTGATATTGCAAACTAGTGCATTTTGTATTTGGGCTGTAGAGTCTCCTAGTAGTGAATCTCACTGGTAGCCCATTCTTCCCTTTCCTCTGGTAACACCTAAATTTTGTTCTGCTCTCTCTCATCCTCCCCCAAATTCATTACCCCAGTCTCTTCTTCTTTCTTTTTTTTCTTTATTTTAGCAGAATATCCTACATCATCTCCACTCTCTTCTGCTCTCTCGCTCTCTCATAATTTAAATAATAATTTGGGACTGGGAACCTGCCTTTGAACTATACTATCCAAATTGTACCACAGCCCAAATAAGCAAACTCCACACCTAAAACTCCACACCCATCAACAAAGTCCCCAAGTGAAATATCTAGAGAAGGATCTCAGGCCAAATTCCCTGACACTTAATGAGGAAAAATGGAAACAATCCTCCTGAAACCCACAACTCTCCAGCCAATGAGTCCATGGATGGAGTCATGAAGAAAACTTAAAAAAAAAAAGTATCAGCACCCTGATTATTAAAACAGTTAAAGAATTAAAATAAGACATAAAGAAAAAATAAAAGAGCAATTTCAAGAGTTTAGAGACTACTTTGATGAAGAGCTAGACATTCTGAAAAGAGAAAAAGAAGAGCTCTTAGAACTGACAAACACAGTCAATCAAATACAAAGCTCACTGGAAGATAATATCTGAGTAAACTCAGTAGGAAATATAACTTCAGCTCTCAAAGAAGGAACATTAAAAAATGAAGCAGGCCATGCAATGTTGAATGCAAAAAGGAGAGACAGGAAAAGAAACTTACTAAGAATAATCAGAACTTCCAAGATGTATGGGATGGGATGAGGAAAAATAACCTGAGATTTATTTGGATAGGGAAGAGCATAGAACAACAAACTAATGGCATAAAGAACCTTCTCAATGACATAGCCAAAGAAAATTTTCCCCCTTTCAGACTTAATCCAGAAATTCAAATTTAAGACACCTATAGGATACTCGGCAGACTTAACCAAATGAGAAACTCACGGAGACACATCATATACAAAATGAATAACAGAAAAACTAAGGAAAGACTTTTAAAAGCAGTAAGAGATAAACACCAAATCTCATTCAGAGGCAGACCAAAAAGGATTACTGTGGATTTTTCATCTCAGACAATAAAGGTCAAGAGGGCATGGAATGATATTTTTCAAATATTGAAAGAAAATAGTTTTGAGCCAAAGATACTATAACCTGCAAAACTCAGCTTTAAATGTGATGAGGAAATAAAATACTTCCACGATAATATCAAGTTATCAACATGTATGAACACAAAACCAGCTGAAAGAGAATACTCAAGGACAAACTGCATTCAGAGGAACAAGCTAACAGTTTCCAAAGCCCATAAACAGAGGAAAGTCAATAAAAACATAAGTCACAAAAAGATATGCAAGACGGCACAAAATACAACAAAAGTCACAATGCCACGGAACCTGAATCATATATGTTTTCTAACACTGAATGTTACTGTGTTAGGTAGTAGCTAGCAGTGAGCAGTGAAATGCTTTACAAGGCCACAGGTTTAGGCTTGAAGTTTGCTCTAAGGTACTGCCAAGCCAGATAAGCTATGGAAAAACATTAGTACACAAGTGTTGAGGATAAACAAGGACAAAAGGGGAGGGAGAATGCCTCAAGAACAAAGGATTTACGGGACTATCTAGTCATAGGCCCCATAAAAGTTGAGATGAACATAAAAGCTACTGGTGTCAGGTGTGTCTTACTAGCTCAGAAGGGGGAATTCCTAAAAAAAAAAAAAAAAAAAAAAAAGGAAGTGGGTATTCCTTAACAGCGCAGGCAGGAGCACTGAGGTAACTTTTGACCACTATTAAGCTCAATGCCCACATTAACATGGGACTGAACTGTAGATTAAGCCCCCCTAAATAGGATGGTCACCACGACAGTTCCGGAGAGGATTAACTAAAGTCAAAAACTCCACTGCCTGACATGAAGGAGGAGTTGAACACCTGATTGATGAAGACTGCTGAAGGAGCACCCCAATTTTCAAATTAATCATAAAACAGCAATAAATTTGGAGACAGCATTGTCTCCTTTGTCGTTCTCTGCTCAGAGAAGACCCACTCTCTCTTGAGACTGCTTGCTGCTTGAATTTTACTCTGCTTTTACTTTACTTTCATCTCACTTTCACTTATGATAAAATTCTCTTGCATGACATTTTGTGTCTGACTTTAAATCTGCTTTTATTGGAACATAAGAACTGAGGTTTTGATTTTCAGTTTCCTGCTTTCCTCTGACAAATGGACTCAATGCCCCAATCAAAAGACACAAATTAGCAGGCTGGATCAAGAAACAAAATCCAACAGTATGCTACTGATAGGAGACACACCTCACAGCCAAAAATTGACACAGATTGAAGGTGAAAGTTTGGCAAAGCAAGCTGGTGTTGTGATCCTTATATTTGATAAAGTTAATTTCAACCAAAAATTAGTCAGAAGGGTAAAGAAAGTCACTACATCATAGTAAAAGAAACTCTGCTTCAAGAAGACTTAATGACAGTTAATATTTATGGTTCCAATTAAAACCCTTCTAAATATGTGGAAAAAATACTCAAGGATATCAAACCACTTATCAACCTCAACACAATAGTATTGGGGAACTTTAATATACCACTATCAAAAATAGACAGATCTACAAAGCAAAAATCAATAAATATATCTCTAACCTAAACAACACTATCAATCAATTTAACTTAATAGACATTTGCAGAATATTCCAGCCCAAATTGTCTGAGTTTGCCTTCTTCTCAGCAGTTCATGGATCATTCTCCAAAATAGATCACATCCTAGTCCACAAAGCTAATCATAGTAAATGAAAAAAAGGTGTTATAATCCCATATATCCTATCAGAGCACAATGGTATGATCTTAGCAATTAAAAGCAAGAAAAACAACAGAACGTACAAAAACTTGGAGATTGAATAGTACTCTCTGAAATGAATAATGTATCAAAGATGAAATGAGATCAGAAATCAAGAAATTACTGGAAACAAATGAGAATGATGACACAACGTATCAAAATCTATGAAACAGCATGAAAGCATTCTTACTAAGTAAATTTATAGCAGTGAATATCTCCATCAAAACCAGGAGAGAGAGTAAACAAATAAACTTATGGGCCAACTCAAATCTCTCAAAAATGGGAACAATCCAATCCCAAATCAAACAGATGGCAGGAAATAAACAAGATCAGGGATGAAAACAATGAAATTGAGAACAAAAAATGATACAAAGAATCAACAAAACAAAGAGCTGGTTTTTTGAAAAAATAAATAAATAAAATTGACAAACACATACTCAACCTCTACAAAAGGAAGAATGAAGTGAAGAAAATCAACAAAATCAAAGACAAAAATGGAGCCATCACCACTGACTCAATTAAAATCCAGAGGATTATTAGAATTTATTTTGAAAAGCTGTATTCCTTTCAATTTAATAATCTGGAAGAAATGAACAAGTACCTAGAGCTTATAAATGAATTTAGCAAAATGGCTGGTTATAAGATTAACATTCATAAATCAACAACTTTCAGTAAATCCATCCCGTCCACATTAACCTCAAATAGAATAAAACAGTTGGGCATTAATGTAATAAAGGATATAAAGGATCTCTACCATAAAAACTATTAAACGTTTTTTAAAAAGAAATGGAAAAAGACCTGAGAAGATGGAAATTATTCCATGTTCTTGATAAGGCAGAATCAATACAATTAAAAAGGCCATTCTGCCAAAAACCCGGTAAAGATTCAATACAATCCCCATCAAGGTACCAATGACATTCTTCATAGATATAGAAAAGTCATTTTTAAAATTCATTTGGAATAATAGGAAACCTAGAACAGCCAAAACATTACTAAGCAAGAAAGAGGAAACAGGAGATGTTACAATACTTGACCTGACTTTATGCTATAGGGCTATAGTAACAAAAATAGTGTGGTAGTGGTATCAAAACAGACATGAAGACCAGACATTAAACCAGCAACTATTCAATTGCTAGAAGAAAAAATAGGATCATCAGTCCACGATATCTGTGTAGGCAACTCCTTCCTTACAAGACTCCCATAGCGCAAAAATCAAAGAAAATAAAGCATAAGTGGGATGTCAATAAGCTGATAAGCTTCTGCACAGCTAAGGAACTGGTCAAGAATGTCAAGAGAGAACCTAAAGAATGGGAGAAAATCTTTGCCTGCTACACCTTCAAAAGGGGACTAAAATCCAGAATATACAAAGAACTCAAAAAGCTGAACACCAAAAACACAAATAATTCAATCCATAAGTGGGCCAGGGAACTAAATAGAAACTTCTCAACAGAGTAAGTCCTAAAATCCCATAATTATATGAGAAATGTTCTACATCACTAGCAATCAGAGAAATGCAAATCAAAACTTCACTGAGATTCTACCTCATTCCAGTCACAGTGGTAAAAATGAAGACTACAAACATAACATGCTGGGAGGTTGTGGGAAGAAATTAACACTTGCATACTGTTAGTGGAACTGTAAACTTGTATAGCCACTCTGGAGAGCAGTGTGGAGACTCCTCAAAATACTAGGGTTGGAACTACCTTACATTCCAGTTATCCCTGTCCTGAGTATTTCCCCCAAAGAGCTAGAATCAGCATACTGCATAAACACAGCTATATAAATGTTTATAGCAGCTCATTTTACAATAGTCCAACCCAGATATCCCTCTCTGGATAAATGGATTCAAAAGTTGTGGTATATACCCATATATATAATTGAGTCCTACTCTGCTATTAGAGAGAATGATATGGTATTTGCAGCCAAATGGATGGAGATGGAATAAATTGTGCTGAGTGAAATATCCCAAACTCAGAGAGTTAAGGGCTGAATGTTTTCTCTTATATGTGGATGCTACAGTGAAATCTAAGACAGGATGAAAATTAGCTAAGTTTAAATAATAAACTCAATATAGTTGAAATTTCATGTAAGCTGGAGGATCCATAACTATGAAGGTAGGGGGGCTGAACAAAGTGTGGAGATCCTGGATTAGGATCAGAATTAACATTGTCAATTCCATATATACATGAAAATGTAACAATGATTTACTCCAATATGTAACACTATAACGAACAAATAAAAAATACAGGGAAAAATGAAAAAAACCAAAACAAACATAAATATATTTTGTCTAAACTCCCCCTGCCAAAAAATAATATTGTATATTAAGAGAACAGAATATTACTTAGTTCAGGACTTGCTGTAAACCACCATGTTACGATGTAACACATCTGTTTAGTTAAAAAGTTCAAGTAGATTAGAGGCTGACTGCCAAGGCCACTTTAGTGTGAAACCAGAGAATTTACCAAGACATAACTAAGCACGTATTTTTAATCCTGGGACATCCACTAATAAAAGACATGCCCCACAGCTGATAGGGATCTTTGGGCAGCAGATACAGCAGGTACCTCAATGAGAATTTTTTTTTTAAGAGAGAGAGAGGAGAGAAAGAGAGAGAGGGAATAAAGTTAATTTAATTTTTCATCTGGTCTTTGTTTCTCTGACTCTTCATTGTGTATGTGGTGCTGGGGTTTGCACCCACGTCCTCATGCATGCCAGGCAAGCATTCAAACCATTGAGCCACCACTCCAGCCCCTACAATGATCGTTTTGTTCCCTTAGTTAAAGCTATGGAACCAATGGTGTCCCAATGCCAATGTAGCCTTGTGAAGCAGCAGAATTTAGAGTCTGTTCCAACAATCTGTGGCATAGATTCTGCATGTAAATCCTTTAGAAATTGGTAGTAACTACAGGTGTCCTCAAGCCTCATACAATCTGACTGAAATTTGTGACAAAAGAAAATGACCACTGCAGTGCACTAACAAAGGGGTTAGTTTATTTTTGCTGCAGAAGTTGCCTGAGGTAGCCAACAGATAGAGCCTTTTTGAATGGCAACCCCATTCATGCTGTGCTGGAGACTGAGTATCTTATAGTCATAGTGACACATGTGACACCATAATCTAAACTGCTCATTCACCCTGGGGCATTTTCAAGTCCCACCAGTAAAAGTGGACAGTCTAAGTAGTGATCAATTATTAAATGTAATTGATAAAATTAAGACCAGGCCCAGACAGGACCCAAGGGCCAGTAGTATCCCTGAATGAGTAATTAATTTTTCAAAGGGACCAAGTGACCTAGAGGAAATACTTTGACTTCTCCTATGGTTCCTTGGTGCCCAAGTTTCTGAATTACACCTACAGATGGTAAGGACCATTGGCAATAGCTTGTTTAGGAGAAAAGCAATTGAGTAACTGGACTATTAAATAATTCCCTTTAATTGGAAAAGAACCATGGAAATAGTTTGTGATGTTCAAGGGACAGATAAATGTCACTCATATGGATTCTGGTACTACCATTCTTACCTTTGAAAGGAACTTATGTCGTTTTTGAACAGCCCATAAAACTTCACACTAACCAAGGTACATCTTTCACTACCCAAGCAAAGTGACAATACACAAACCTAAAGGACTGCAATGGACTTTTTATACACTCTGTCATCCATAGGTCTGTGAATAGAGTAACATCTGACTCACAATGCAACTGAAAAGAAGACTTCAGATGGCCTACTGTGATCCCAAATCCCCACTAGAGCACTATGGACCAAAAAGGTTTGAGCCCTACACAAGAGAAGCATAGCATGGATGCATGTGCTAAGAAACTCCATGCTTGGTGAGAATAGAGATGCACCAGATGGTGGATGCCTTACAAGCCACAATATCAGTTTTTTCATCTATTCTTTTCTGTTTATTCCCTGTAGAATGTATGTCTGTAAGATGTTTTTGAGCATAGGCTGTCATAGTATCCCAGACAGTTCCTGACTGTAATCTGAATTTTTTTTCTGCTGGATGCCTGTCCTTTTCTGCATTCCATAGGGTGGATATAGGACCAATGAATATCAGTACATTAGAGTCCCCTTAATGGAACTGGGAACATCTGATATGTACACTCTCATGGATGACTTTATAATACTTGTAACCGTCTTTCCTGAACAGGACAATTGAAGCCAAAAGGTCTGATTCAAACAGCAAGGTAAATAGTTACTAGCAGAGATAGTAATCTCAGAACAAGGACAGACAAATTGGGCAATGGGATACTGAGTACATGTAAGGGATGTGTCATTCTCTGAAGGTGGTCAGAAATGATTCAGATATGGGATGGGCAATGCCAAGTGTAGAAATTAGGCAGTAGGTGGGACCCTTCACATTATACCTGCTGGGGTGCCCCTGGATGTTACACATAGGAAGTGAGATGCACCACTTGGACAGCAGCCTAAAGCAGCATACTATCCCTACTTGGAGCATGTTCTGAGGTAAATCTGACCCCAGGCTTATGTATGATATGAGATATTTGGAAATATATATAGGAATCCATTTAAAGGAAAAATAATACAAAACCTCATCTCTGATCATGGTAGATATTGCCTCCTCTAGTGTCACATCCTTAGTATCCCAGCAGACATTTTTCAGGTTCCTTGAGGAAGTTGTTTTAATCAACAAAATTACTGTAGACTTTCTCTTAGTCCAACTGGGATAATGGCATGTATTTCCCAAGACCTCCTAGTACGTTTGGATAACTACCTTAGGTATTATAGCAACACAAATAGCAGAGATCCACAAACAGTTCCACTAGCTTCAGGTTGTGGGGCCACCTGAGTTTCCTTTGACTTCTCACCTGAATTACTAAGACCCTGTATTTTATCATTACTTCAGGCAAGTCTGGTCATCCTCCTTCTAGCAGCAATTCCCTGGGACTCAGTAAAATATATTCCAGTTATAACTCATTGATGTTGCACTGAGTTGATCAGCCAAGATGTTACTCCCCTCTGATAAGACAAAGCCTCTTCCTCTGTATCCAGGAGGGATGTCAGTTGGCATATGGTATGAAATAGTTTTGCTTAGAGCTGTATCTGAGTCGGGAAGGGAATTGAAAGACAATTCTCTAGGTGGAGAGGCTTTATTGCCTGTAGTTCTTAAATATAACTGCAAAATGTGCTGGGGTTCTAATATCCTGAGATAAGTAGGAACTGTCAAAGATAGGCTGGGCTTTGTTTCTCTCTCTTAGAAGCAGAGTGTCCTTCAAAGCTTTGCACAGTACGTCATATTCTCCTAAAACGGTAGGTTACCTGTGAGTTCTTGGATCAGTTATGCTAGTGGAAGAAACATAATGAGATTACATTCATCCCTGGAAGCTTTTTAAGCCTTGGGGGACTAGCTCAATAATGGTTGTTAGGCTTCTTTTGCCTCTTGCTTCCTATCTGTAAATAGTAAATCTGTCTCGTGATACTTGTTGTATATGTGTGTGTTCTGCCTCAGTGTACTTAGACAAGCTGATCATCAGCGCACAATGAACTTGCTTCTTGGAGAAACTTATCCCTTCCATCAACTCTAAAAACAGATATTTCAGGGCAATTATTCTCATCTATACTGGTTATCTCTGGTCATATTTCAAAACTAACTATAAAATAAATCAAAAAATAATGATCAGAGCCAACCCTTAATGGTAGAACACAACTTTATTTATAGTACAGATATATAGACATAAACATAATTTTCAGAATCTACAAATCTCTGAGAGAACTTTACTGCATCACCAACATTTACTAAATACATAATATTATAGAAACATTTCAAACAGTTTCTCTATTTGCATAACCTGGAAAAGTCTCCAAGCCTTTTGCATTATTTCCTTACTTTGTATAAACACTGTATTGTACTTATTACCTTCCTGTGACTACCAGTAATATTTCAACTGAGAATACATGAGCACTTAGTGTGCCTTAAAGTATGTTTTCTACATTTTTCCCAAAGCTCTCATTCACAGTTCTATTCTAGAACAGAGTATCCTACCCGTCTCTGTAACAGAAACTTACAAAAACATAGACGTAAATTTTTGAATCAAACTGATTATAACTACAGTGTCACAGTTTGCTCTTATATTAGATTTCAACCAAAATTCAATTACACAGTGTGCTTCTTACTGCCATAGGATGAATGGCAAGACAAAGATGGATGAACACAACTGCAGCAATTGATTGATCCCAACATGCCTGCAGGTTGATTAAAGTGTCTAGAAGCAAAATGAAGAACAGTATTCATCTGTAACTACTGGTCAATTTTTAAATTAACTGCAAATTTCTTAAAATGCCATGTGTTGAACTGAATGTTTATGATAGTTTGAGAATACGAAACAAAAAATAAAGTTATTTTTCATGGATATTTAAAGTGAACATTCTATTATATGAAATTAAATTTATAATATTTGCAATGTCCATTTGTCACAAAATGTGTATTATATTAGCATATAATCAAAAGAATAAATAATACTGTTTATAAAAGTTGCTATGAATAATGGCTATTGCTGACAGTTAAAATGGCAAAAATGTTATGAATATTAATTTAAAGTATTTGAGCATTATTTATTTCATATAATTAGTACTTTAAAGCACAGTGATGGCAAGTTGAATTTTCCCATATTCGAGGGTTATAATTGGCCTGATTTTGTAATACAGAAGATTTCCATGAAATTTATAGGAAGTACTATTAAGTAACTGTTTAATGTGACTCTTCAAAGCATATGTTAGAAATATAATCCACTCATATTGCGTGATAGGAAGTTCACGGGCCAGGCATTGCAGGACCAGGTTGGGCTGGAATCCCAATACAATCTTGCTATCCAGGAACTAAGTTCTTCTGTCATCAGCATGTGAATTTATTCTTCCTATGTTGGAGCCTAGTGTGACTCTTGGCCTTATATCTATAAAACTTCATTTTTGTGTGTATACTCTAATAAATCAGAAAAATAAATCAGAAAAGCCCAGATCATCTTTATTCAGATTCTTTTTATCACTTGGAAAGTTAAACTCTCCCTATATTCCTAACTCAGT
The DNA here is from genome assembly GCA_004027875.1 of Aplodontia rufa. NCBI lineage: Eukaryota > Metazoa > Chordata > Mammalia > Rodentia > Aplodontiidae > Aplodontia > Aplodontia rufa. Next base: position 27,427 of record PVKS010020103.1, on the reverse strand, counting down.
CCAATTTATAGGTAGAAGATAAAAACAATGGATTTAGGCACATTTATAAGAGCTAAATTATGAGCATGTTACATGTATAACCTTTTTGGTGAGAGGATTGAGTTTCTTTTTTTTATTGCTGTTTGTTTCTTGGCTTGCTTTTTTTTTTTTTAACTTTGAAAATTCTCGTACTTCAGTCAACAAATTTTTATGCAAAAAGAAAGTCCAGACTTTTGGATAGCCAATTCATCATATCTGTCAAGCTTTAAAAATAAGCAAGTTCATATGGATGAAGCATAATTAATAATATCGAAAAGGAATCATAGTTATTCATACTATTTCCAACATAATAAAATCTTAATGCATACACTAATTTTTTAAAGTGTATATATATATCAAAATGTCACATTGAAGATTACAAATGTATATAACCATGATTTATCAGTTTAAGATCACACAATTAAAAATATCAAGCAAAAGTGTGAAAGTGCTATTTTAGTCATTTGCTTTATGGCTTATAATAAAATGTGTTTTTTCACATGATAAACCTTCAAAGTTTTTGAAGTAACAGAAAAGCAAGCAAGAAAGAGATGTTTAATAAGTATGATAAAATACTGTTAATGAAACATATAAAATAAGGTTCACAAGTGTAACAGAAAAGTTCTGAACATGTAGCACATGCCTGTAATCCCAGTGACTAGAATGGCTGACACAAGAAGATAGCAAGTTTGAGTCCAGACACAGCAATTTAGCAAGAACCTGTATCAAAAAATGAAAAGGCTGGGGATATAATTCAGTGATAAAACACTTATAGATTCAATATCATTTCGAGTACACACACAAAAATGAATTCATAATGTTACTCATGTAAGGAAGGTGTCTTTAAGGAGATCCTTATAGGAACTCGGTATGTTAATTTCACATGCAGGGGTGAGATTTTTAGTTGTGCCTGAAATTTTCTTCATTATGTTTCATCATTCGTCTTTCTTATAACTATCTTAAGCCATTGCCTGAGAATGTGCATTTCCTGTACTGATAAGACCAAGGTAAGTGCGTTATAGTTCCTTCAATGAATATTCTACATGTGGATTTTCACTTGGTCATTTGAAATTTGTCCCATATCATATGAGGATGTCTCTCCAGATCTTCTGATCTGACTTTTAACTCCATAAGACTGAGAATTAGCTTGCCTGTCTTGTTTCCCCTAAATATTTTATCCCTTAATATTATGGGGTCTGGTTTATCTCTGTTTTACACCAACTATGGCATCAGTGAAAGTGCTAAATAAAGCAAGCGGAGTAGAATTTCTCTACTGCAGACAGAATTTTGCAACTCTGAAAAGCAAATTTATGTTCGATTATATTGAAATTAAATGACAGAGGCATGTTATCTATCCAACAGAAGAATTACTATTATAAATTTTATTATCAATGCTTCAGTTTCAAGATATTACTTTGAAATCGGTAATACTTGCATAATTTAGTCCAAATTTCTAGGAAAATGAGACACAGACTGGATACATATTATTTAATAATTTAGATTTATATTTTCAAAAGTCAGTTAAAGAAACAAATGTTTTTATTGTTTGCTGTTTGTTTTTGATAGCCATTATCTAAGGAATATGTTCCATTGTATCATTTAAATCACTCAGACACATTCCTTTAAGAAAATAAGATCACATGTTTTCTATCAATAATAAATACTTGGCTACTCTTTAGTCTTAGGCTGACATTATTGATTCTCTGAGTATACAAGATTGTATGGATTATTCTACTGATTTTCCAATTCTGCAGTATGTGAAAGAGCTATAGGAAAGAAATAAATATCAGAAAACAAGTAGCTTGTCTACTTTATGTACCATAATTTTCCAAATGAGAAAACTAATATTCAGGGAATAGAGGTAATTTGCTAAGGAAGACTTTGCATTGAAAATATTATTGCTAAAGCTTAAACTCAGATTTATGCAACTTTGAACCTGTACCTCTTTCATTACCATGTCTACATTGTTTTATATATTTCATGTTATTTAATTTAGCTTCAAGTTTCCCAAATTGAATCTATTTTAATGAAGTAAAAGAGTTGATGACAGAGAGATCATTTTAATTATTAAGTTTTGATGAGTTTCATCACACTGCATAACAACCTTGATATATTTAAAAGAATGTATAAGTTGAGAAATCTCATTTCTATTCCATTTCTTTTGTTACAGAAGTGTCTACAATATAACTTACAGACTTTGCAGCAAGCAAGCTTATAATTTATCCATACCTCTATTAGTTGAAGCAGAGCCCTCAAAGGCTTCTCTGCTTAAGGCTATTCTGCATTATAATCAGATGGAACATTGATAAAATTGACATTTTAGCTTCTCAGTTGAAAATTTATGTGACACATGACCATATTCAATTTATAGATAAGATATTATAATAGAAAATGGGACTTCAAGGGTAACAATTCATCCTTTGGCTTTACCTATATGTGTAGTATGCTTTGAAATTTCAACATATTTAGGAAATATTTGCTATGAATGAATCTAATTCCTTGTCTTTTCTTGACTTAGTAAAGTTTTCCATCATCATTATTGGGTATGTGTCAAGATTTTTATGCCTTGCTTTTTAAAAATGCCTCCAAGGAACAGAAAATGTTAATAAACTCCTTATTAATTCCCTAATACATAAAAAGTGACTCGAACAACAGGGCTTGTCTCCTCAATAAAGCATGTCTTGTAGTACAGGCCTTCAAAGATGGGGACTTCTGAGCGGTGGAACGCAAGACAGTGAAATTATAATATCCTGCTCATAATTTAAAGACTAATAGTTTTTTCTTTCTACCTGATTTTTGCTTGTTTTTATCTACACTGTACCTTTTTTCTTCATCCTTTTCTCTCTCCTTTTGTGACTTTTGTCTTTCCTCCCTTTCTCTGTCTTCTTTCTTTTTCTTTTCTTTTCCCCTGTATAAATGCTTTTAAAAAATTGTCAGAAGTGATTTTGTTTGTTGATCATTTCCAGATTATGCTTTCTGTGTGATTTTTAATATGTTGGTTTTTTAGTCTAATTAACATATGTAACTAAATGCGATGATTTATGTAACAGTTTTTATTCATGTTTCATGAATATCATGAAATCTTGGAATTTCTACAATTGTGATTGAACTGGGAGGGCATTTATTTTTATTAAAGAAATAATAAAGCTTTTCAATTTATATGTACACAATGCTGTTTTATTTTTATTTTTTGATGGCTTAGAATGTAGTCTTTGCCAATAAATGTTAATATGTGCAAATGGAAAGAAAGTATATTTGATTGTTGTTGTTTTTCTAGCTATTTTACTTATTTTATTTATTTATTTTTATATTGAGGAGTTCTGTTGTTGTGCAATCATAAATCCCTACATAGTGACCATATGATATACCCTTGATCATAATCCAGAATCAACCCCACATCACCCACCCCTCAGTCTCTTGACTCTTCTATATTTCCTCTGTATAATGGACATAAATGTCTGTGTGTGTGTGTGTGTGTGTGTGTGTGTGTGTAACTGTGAATTTTCCAGAATTAAATGATTGCATAAACATTATTAGGCTTCTTGGTTGATTAAAGAATAAAATACATTGTTGATTCCCTCCATAGATCCCTTTCTAACATCCCTCTCTTTTCCCTCCCTCCCACTCTTTTCTTTCCCCTCAAACCTCATGTATCTATGGTTCCCCTATACTATGTGTTACTTCAGCTTTGGTGAGAGTAGTACGTGTGCTTGACTAATTTTTACTCAAGCCTGGGTTTTACTCTAGCCTTCACAAATGAGGGAAAACATTTGATTCTTGAGTCTCTGGGTTTAGCTCATTTTACTCAGCATAATCTCTTCCATTGCCATCCATTTATCTTCAAAGGCTGTAATATCATTGTTTCTAATAGCTGGGTAGAATTCTAACAACTTTTAAATCCATTCATCCAGTGAAGTGCACCTGGAGTGATTCCCTAACTGAGATATTGTAAATTGAGCTGTTATGAACATTGATTTGGCTGTTTCGCTGTAATGTGATGATTCTAGCTCTTCTGGGAAAAGAACAAGGAGAGGAATAGCTGGGTTGTAGGGTGCACCCATCACTAATTTATTGAGTTTCCAGATTGCTTTCCAGAGCTGCTGTACCAGTCTACAGTTCCATCAACAGTGTGCTAGCATTCCCATCTCTCCACAACCACTCTAGCTTCTATTACTGTTTATATTTTTCACCTTTGCCAATATAACTGGAGTGAGGTGAAGTCTTAATATAGTATTGATTTGCATTTCTCTGATTACTAGTGATTTAGAAAATTTTCTTATGTATTGATTGGTTTGCTTGGTTTCCTCTGATGAGAAGTTTGTGTTTAGTTCTCTGGCGATTTATTTATTGGATTGTGTTTTTGATATTAATTTTTTTGAATTTTTTGTAAATTTTGGATATGAGTCCCCTGTCAGAGGAATCACAGGCCATGATTATCTCCCATTGTTTAGGTTCTCTGTTGACAGTTTTCACCAATTCCTTGGCTGAGCAAAAGTTTCTTAGTTTAATGGCATTCCACTCATTGAATCCTTGACTTTAATTTTTTCCCTTTAGGAGTTTTGTTAAGAAATCATTGCTTGTTCCCATATGCTGTACCATAGCTCCTAATTTTTCTTCTAGCAGTTTTATGGTAGCTGGCTAAATTCCCAGTTCCTCAATGCATTTTCATTTGATTTTTGTGCAAAGAGAGAGATAAGAATTTAATTTCAACTTTCTGCAAGTGGCTGACCAGTTTGTCCAGCATCATATGTTGAATAGGATTTCATTCCTCCATGTTATATTTTGACTCCCTTTGTAAAAGATCAAATATTTAAAGATTTGTGGATTTGTATCAGAGTCTTCTATTCTATTCCATTGGTCTTCATTCCTGTTTTGCTACTAGTAACATTCTGTTTTTCTTACAATAGCTCTATAGTATAATTTTAGATCTGGTATTGAGAAACCACCTAATTTGTATTTCTTGATTAGTAGTTATTTCAGCTATTTTGGGTTTCTTGATATTCCAAATGATTTTCAGAATAGCTTTATCCATATCTGTAAAGAATGGCATTGATATCTTCATGGGGATAGCATTGAATCTATGTAGTGCTTTTGGCAGAAAAGCATTTTAATTATGTTAAATATGCCACACCAAGAACATGGAACATGTTGCCATATAATCATGTCTTCTTCAATTTCTGTCATCAATGTTAGGTAATTTTCATAGTAGAGGTATTTTACATCCCTTGTTTAATTAATTCCCAAGTGCTTTATTCTTTTTATGGATACTGTTAATGGGAACAATTTCCTAATTTCTTCTTCTGCCTTGTTACTGTTAGTGTATAGGAAAACTATTAATTTATGGTTGCTGATCTTGTAGTCTGCCATTTTGCTAAATCTGTTTATAAGCTCAAGCAGTTTACTGGTAGAGTTTTTTGGGTCTTCCATATATAGGATCATGTCATCACCAAAGGAGATAATTTGAATTCTTTTCTTCCTATTCTTATCCCTTTGATTTCCTTCTCTTGCCTCAATCCTCCAGCTAGGGTCTCAAGAGCTATATTAAAAGTAAGTGCCTTGTCTTGCTTGTGAAAGTATTGGCTATGCTTTCAGCTTTTCTCTATTTAGTAATGTACTAGTTATATGGTCATATATGGTCTTTACAAAGTTAAGTTTTGTTCCTTGGATCCCTATATTCTCCAGAGATTTGATCATAAATGTGTACTATATTTTATTGAAGACTTTTTCTGCCTTAATTGAGATGATCATATGTTTTGTGTCATTAATTTTTTTAAGTAATGAATCACATTTACAGACTTGTATTTGTTGAAACAATCTTGCTTTCCTGGAATGAAGCCCTAATTATTATGATGAATTATTTTCTTAATTTGTTTTGGGGATTCATTCTTCCAGCAAAGGGCATCTAGGTTGTTTCCATAATGTTGCTATTGTAAATTGAGCCGCTATAAACATTGATGTAGCTGTATATCTGCAACAAAGTTATACTTGCTGTTCTTGGCAAATACTCAGTAGTAGGATTTCTGGGTTACACAGTAAAACCTTCCCTAATTATTTGAGTAGTTTCCACACTTATTTCTAGAATGGCTGTACCAATGTGCAGCCCCACCAACAGTATGTCAGTGTTTCTTTCTACCCACAACCCCTTCAGCATCTGTTATTGTTCATATTATTCATTTTGATATTCTGTTGGAGTGAAATGGAATCTCAGTGCAGTTTTAATTTGTATTTCTTTGATTGTTAGTGAGCACTTTCTCATATTCTGGGCTTTTTTTTAAGCTAGTGATGTAGAGCACTGTCTCATATTTTTAGCTTTTTTTTAACTTCCATTGTTGAGAAGATTCTGTTTAGTTCTAAAGCACATTTTTTCATTTTAGGATTTGTGGTTTTGGTATTAAGTTTTCTGAGTTCTTTGTATATTCTGGAGATTAGCCCCCTGTTGCAGAGGTAGCAGACCATGATTTTCTCCCACTCTAGGTTCTTTCTTGGCATTCTTAACTAGTTTCATGGCTGTTTAGAACTTTTCAGTTTAATGGCATCCAGATCATCAATTCTTTGTTTGTATCTTGTGCTACATGAGTCTGGTAAGGGAGAAAGTGCCTATGTGAATATGGTGGAGCATTGATCTTATTTTGTCTTCTAATCACTGTGGGTGCTATTTTAATTTCTAGTTCTTTGACACATTTTGATTTGATTTTTGTGCAGGGTGAGAGACAACTTAAATTGTCTGCATATGGCTGTCCAGTTTGTCCAGCACCATTTGTTGAACAGGCTGTCTTTCCTCCAAGTTATAGTTTTGCTTCTTTTTTTGAGTATCAGATGGTTAAAGACTTTTAGGGTAATCTCAGTGTCTTCTATTTGCTTATTATGATTCCAATGCCGTGCTGTTTTTGTTACTAAATCTCTATAGTATAATTTCAGCTTGGGTATTGTGATACCTCCTTCCTCCTTTTTCTTCCTTCCTTTCTTTTTTTTTTCTTAGTAGTGCTTTGGCTATTCTCTCATTTCTTACTTTTCTAAATGAACTTGAGAATGATTTTTCTATAACTGCAATGAGTGATGTTCATATCTTGATGGACATTGAATTAAATCTGTTCAGCACTTTGGGCAGAATGGTGATTTTACTATATTGATTCTACCTATCCAAGAACATGGATGTCTTTCCATATTCTCAGATCTTCTTCAGTTTCTTTCTTCAATGTTCAATAGTTTTTGTTCTACAGGTCTTTTACTTCCTTTGTTAGATTAACACTCAAATATTTTTTCTTTTTGAAGTTACTATGAATGGGATGGATTTTCCTGATTTCATCTTTGGCAGAATTACTATTGAAGTATAGGAAAGCTATTGATTTGTGGGTGTTGATCTTGTATCTTGCCACTTTGTTGAACTCATTTATAAAGTCTAGATGTCTTCTGACAGAGTTTTTGGGTCTTCTAGGTATAGGATCATATCATTGTCAAACAGAAGTAATTTAGCTTCCTTCTTTCTTATTTGAATCCCTTTGATTTCCTTCTCTTGTGTAATTGCTCTGGCTAGAGTTTCAAAGACTAAATTGAATAAGAGTGGAGAGAGTGGATATCTTGTTCCCAAGATTAACGGAGATGCTTTCAGTTTTTTTCCATTAGCTATAATGCTAGCTGTAGGTTTGTCATCAATGACTTTGGCAAAACTAAAGTCAGATCCATTGATCCCTATTTTCTCAAGAGTTTTGAGCATAAACAGGTGTTGGATATTATCAAAGACCTTTTCTGCATCAATTGAGATGATCATATGCTTTTTGTTTTTAATTCTATTTAGGTGAAGAATTACACTTATTGATTTATGTATGAAAGTTTTTATGTTTAGATATTTGGCTATGTATTCTTTTCCAGATTATCAAACTTGGAAGAATACAGTTTTTTAAAATAGTTTCTGATACTATACAGGCTTTCAGGTGAATCAATGGTTATATCTCCACTTTCATTACTGTTTCATTAGCTTCATTTCATTCCTTCTTTTGGTGAGGTTGGCTATCAGTCTGTAATTTCATTTATTTTTTCAAAGAACTAACTCTTTGTTTCATTGATTCATTTCATTGCTTTTTTTCAATTTCATTGGTTTTTGACTCTGATCTTGGTTATTTCCTGTCTTCTCTTAGATTAGGGACTGGATTGTTCCTCCATTTGTAAGGATTTGAGGTGGAGCATAAGTTTATTTATTTGGATTCTCCTGATTTTTGATGAAGGCATTCAGTGCTATAAATGTACCTCTTAAGAATGTTTTCGTACTGTCCCTGGATTATGATATGTTGTGCCTTCATTTCATTCATTTACAAGAATACCTTGATTTCTTTTCTCATTTCCTCTTTGGTGCATTCTTCATTTAAGAAGGTATTATTCAATCTCCATGTATTTATGTATTTTATTTTATTTTTCTTGTTGTTAATTGCTAGAATCATAATGCTGTGGCCTGAGAGAATACATGGGATTATATAAACATCTTTATATTTGCTAAGATTATCTTTGTAGTCTAAGAGATGATCTATTCTGGAAAAGGATCCTGCTGAAAAGAAGATAAATTCAGCTGATTTGGGATGGAATTTTCTATAGACGTCTGTTAGGTCCATTTGATTCATTCATATGTTTAGGCTGGAGACTTCTTTGTTGATCTTTTTGTTTTGTTGATCTATCTCTTGGTGAAAAAAGGTAATTAAAATCCCCAAATATTATTCAGTTGAGATTTATAAATGGTTTAATGTCATGGAATAACATTTTTTTACATATTTTGGAAACTAGGAGTTTGGTATATAAATATTAACTATGTTTACATCTTCTTGAGGTGGTATTCCATTGACTAAGATGTAATGTCCTTCTTTTTCTGTTCTGAATAATTTTTGGTCAGAAGCTACTTTGTCTGATGTAAGCATCATGACACCAGCTTGTACTTTTGGGCTGTAAGGATGGTAGGTTTTTTTTCCCAAGGTTTTTATCTTACATCTGTGCTACCCTTTTCTGTGAAGAGAGTCTCTTTTAAGCATCATATTGTTGCATTTTTGTTTTTGATCCAGTTTGCTAACATGTGCTTTTTGTTTGGGGCATTGAGTCCAATCACTTTCATTGTTAAAACAGATATGTGATTTTGGATCTTTGAAACTGACCTCTGCTATATTTTGTGTCATCTTGGGTATATTTAATGAGTAATGCTATTATTGACTTTTCTCTGATTGTGGGCTTTGGGAGTTGTTTGCTTTTTCCTGTTTGAAGTTTGTCTTAGAATAGTCTCTGTACAGCTGTTTTTATATTCATGTATGCTACTAGTTTTTTATTATTATGAAAAGTTTTATTAATCTATTAAATTTAGAGCTGAGTTTTGCTGTATACTGCATTTTGGGCTGACAATTATTTTCTTTCAATATTTGAAAAATTTCATTCCATCTTCTCCTCACTTTTATGCTGTGATTTGAGAAGTCCACTGGGATCTTTTTTTGGTTTGCCTCTGAATATGATTTATTGTTTTTCTCTTGCCACTTTTAATATTCTTTCCTAATTTTCTTTATTATTTATTTTGAATATTATGTGTCTTTGTAAGTTACTTAATTGATTAGGTTTATTTGGGGCCTTATAGGCCTTTTGAATAAGAATATTTGATTGTGTTCTGATATGAGGAAAGTTTTCTTTGATTATCTTGTTGAGAAGTTTCCATATGCTATTTGTTTGTTGCTCAATGTTCTGCCCTTTTCTAATCCCTCTCAGGTTATTTCTTCTGATTTTATCCAATAGCTCTTAAAAATTCTGTTCATGAACAATATGGGTTTTTTGGTCTATCCTCCATGCATTCAAGATTACTCATCTGTCTTATTGTCTGATATTCTTTCTTTGAGAGCTAAAGTTCTATTTTCTACTGATATTACTCTGATATTAATATCTTCCATTGAACTTTTAATTTGGTTGACTTTGTTTTACATATCTAAGAGCTCTGCTGTCTTTTCTCAGTGTCTCTAATTCTTTATTAAATTAGTGTTTCATCTCCTGTTATTGCGATCTTATTTCTGTCCTTAAATCTTGTTATAATTCTTTGATCATTTTAACAATCAAGTTGTTGCTACTTCTTCTAAGTTGTCATCCAGGTCTCTTTTCATGTGTAATCCTTGGCTGGGGATTTGTGAATCTGAGGAGGACAATTATTTCCATTTTTTCAATGTCAAGGAGTAGGGCCTGATATCTCTCACTGGTAATTTCTTGTTGGGACTTTGTTGATGGGTTGTGAGGTTGTTATCTATATACTTATTTGGGCTGGGGTACAATTTGTATAGTATATTTTAACAGCAGGCTCCCCAAAATGTGAATTGTTATTGACCTTTACAATCTGCAATTATCATGAGATAAGAGGAGAGTCAGTATATATAGACAATACATACAATAGACAGCATTGTACTAGTTTACTTTTTTCCTTCTATAACTATTGCAATGTTAATTACCATGTATGAGAGGAGTAGAAGGGTTAGCAACTATCTTCTGCCAGATCATAACTGTCTGACTATACCTGCTTTAAAAGCAAAGACCCATTTTCAAGTTTGGCATTCATTTTAAGGAAAAACAGATTTGAGAGCAAAGGAGTTTAGAAAGGAAGGTAGAGAGGAACTTGTGAATTTGGAATGAGAGCAGCAAGGGATTGGAGATAATATAGGACATTCTAATAAAATAAAAAAAGAAAAATGGAAAAGAAGGAGGAAAAGACTGAGATTATGACTTTAGAGTAGGGTGGGAGGGAGAGGAATAATATTTAGCTGTTGCCGGAAGAAAGCAAAGAGGGAAGGGGAGAAGTTCACCACTGGGAGGCTATATAGCACAAAACTAATTTTCCTGGTCTGCAAGAACAAAAACAAAAATAAAACAAACCACAGCAAAAAGGCAAAGTGAAAGAAACAAATAAAGCAAATAAAGGAAAATAATAACAAAAATAATGATAAAAGTAAAATTAAATTAAAATTTTTTAAAAACAATGTATTAATGGTAATTTGGGAGTGTTATGGGTATTTCAACTGAGAAGGTGAAAATAGTGTGTGTTGATAATCATATCAAGGTCCTGTATGGAAACACTTCCAGAGTGTGCAAACCCTCTCTGCCACTGCTAATTGTGGATATCACCTTTGTCTTTCTTGGGTTGAAACCCTGGTCACTTTTATGACTGTCTGCCCAAACTTCTGTATCACTTCAGCTAGGCCCCCAGTAGCTGCTGGCAGTCTTATTGATCCCATGGCAGATGTGAAGAGAGCTTGCAGATCCTGGGGGCATGGCCATCTTAAACTCCTGGCATCTAGAGCAGATGATGCCCAGAACTTGGGGATCATGAGGCCCTCACTGGCCCAAAGCGTGAGCAGCTCCTGGGACTATATACAACCTAAACACACAGGGCCTGTGACAGTGAGAATGTGTGGCTCCTGGGGCCATATCTGTCCATAACTCACTGTGCCTGAGGCAGTCAGATCATGGTGCTCCAGGGGTGGTCAGCAGCTGATGGTGCAACAACTGGAGTAGCCTCTGACTCAAGCTAGTGGCTCTCAGAGCAGCTGCCCGGACTGCCCACTTTCTCAAGATGGTGATCTCCTAAGCTCTCTTTGAAGAGTTTTGAGGCATGTTTAAATAATATGCACTAATGCAGACCCTGGATTCAGCCAAGGAGCAGGACCGCTTCTGATAGCAGGATTCTCTGTGGCAATTTCTCCTTGATGTATTTGAGTGTGTTCTTCCCTCTCTCTGTGCTAAAGCAGCAGCACTACCTGCTGGGTGTGGTCCTTGCAGCCAGAGATACTTTTCCCCCATGTGATTTTTCTTCCTTGCTTATTGTATACAAGTCTCAGACTCTCTAATTTTCCTTTTTGTCTACTAATGAGTTTCAGCGAAATTTTGCCATTCACCCACCTCATAGAAAGGAACTTCTCCCTCTGTTGGCAACCCACTTCATGGAGAGATTCTACATGTGGTCCTCCTGCCATTCACCATCTTCATTCTCTACTCCTGAATTTTAATGTAGGCATTCAGTGACATAAAATTTCCTCTTAAGAAGGAGATCTCTGATCTCCATGAGAAGTCCATTTAACACAGGGGTTCATTTGGGGGAAACATAGAACCATGGGGAATCCAAGAGGGTAAATCATGGAATGGCATCAGCCTTGGCTAACTATGTGAATATATATTTATTCTTGATTGTTTGATAGTGATTCCCCCTCAATTGTAAATCCACATTCAACTAATTAAAAAAGGATGCTTTCATGGTTATGTTTTGATTCTCATTCACTTCCAAGAGTGTCTTGATTTGTTTTCTTGGATCATTCTTCATTTAATAAGGTATTATTCAATCTACATGTATGTTGTGTTTTCTATTATATAGTTTTTGCTGTCAATTGCTAGGATCCTTGCATCATGATGTGATAAATACATGGAAAATATCTACTTTTTATATTTCCTGAGATTTCCTTTGTGACCTAGAATATGATTTATTTTGCAGAAGGATACATACACTGCAGACCAGAAGGTAAATTCAGCTAATTTGGGTTGAAATATTCTATAGATGTCTGTTAAGTCCATTTGATTTACAGAGTTGGTTAGGTTGGTAATCTCTTTATTTATTTACTTTTTGCTTTGATCATCTGTCTGTTGGTGCTATAGGAGTATTAAAGACTCCAAGTATTATCATGCTGATGTCCAAAAGTGGTCTTATACCATGGAGTATTTTTTTCGCATACATGGGATTGTTGGTGTTTGGAATATAGATATTTACTATGGTTATCTTTCTAATGCATCATTCCTTTTACTATGATTTAGTGGCCTTTATCTCTTGTGATTCAATTTTTTTGAAATCTCCTTTGTGGAATATAAGTAATTCAACATCTGATTGCTTTCTTGGGCCATAAGTCAGGTAGATATTTTTCTATCCTTTTACCCTCAATCTTTGCATATTTTTTGTGATACGGGTTTCGTCTAAGAAATATATTGCTAGATTTTGTTTATTTTTTAATTTGCTAATCTGTGTCTTTTGATTGATACATTGAAACCATTCACATTCAGTGTTATAATAGTTATGTGGTTGTGGATCATAGTCATTATGTTTAATGAATAAATTCTGTGTTGTCTTTATTGTCTTTTGACAACATGTACTTTCATTGAATGTACTGTTTGTGGGTTTTGAGGATTGTTTATTTGTTTTTCTATCTGGAGCTTTTCTTTTAGAATTATTTTTAATGCTGCTATTCTGTATAATGAATGCCACAAATTTAATCTTATTGTTAAATGTTCTTACTTCACATTCAAATTTGAATCTGAGTCTTGCTGAGTATAGTATTCCCAGTTGCAATTTGTGGTCATTCAGAGATTGAAATGTCTCCTTCCAAGATTTTCTGGCTTTTTGAGTCTGGGCTTAAAAGTCTGAGGTGACCCTTATTGGTTTGCCTCTCAATATGATTTAGAATTCTCTCTTGTGACTTTTAATATTTTTTCCTTGATTTCCCTGTTATACATTTTGAATATGATCTGTCTTGGTGAGATTCTCTTTTGATTAGATCTATTTGGATGAGCATATCTGATTCTATTTTAATATGGGAAAATTGTTCCACTATGTCATTGAGAATTTTATGTTATTTATTTGCATCTTGATTTCTTCTTGTGTCCCAAAGACTTTTAAATTATTTCTTCAGATTTTGTCCCAGTTTGGAAATTCTGCTCATGCTCTGAGAGGTTTTTTTGTTTTCTAGTATTATATATATATATATTTTTTTTCCATCCATGAGCTCAAGCTTTCAGCCTATCCTCATTGTTGGAAGTTCTTTCATCAACAGCTGAGGTTCTATTTTCTAAAGAAGTTGGTCTATTCTTAAATTCTTCCATCATTCCTCTGATGTTATTGACTAAAGATTTAAGCTCTGTTACTTCCTTTTTCAATATGTCTATTTCTTTGACAATAGAGTTTTTCATCTCTTGAGTTTTCTTAGTCCCTTCATTAAATATTCTTTTAGCTCATTGTTCCTTTTAGTAATCAGATCTTTGATCTATTTTTCTAGTATTTCATTTTCTAGTATACATTCACTCTCTGTGAACTCCTTGGTAGGGGAGTTGTGGGTTTGAGATGAACCTTTTCTAGTTTGAGTCTTCATTTTTGTAGATCTCCTGTTTCTCTGAATTGAGGTTCAGAGAATTGAGTAAGACAGTTCTCCAGATGCTTCTTCTTTCCAGGTAAATGGTTCAGGTCAGACACTACTCTTCTGGTGACCACTCTCCTCCAAGAAGCTGCTTCTGCCTGGAGCCTTATTTTGTAGCGCCTTTAGGATCTAGGTTCCAGTGGGCAGATCTGGAACCTTATAGGAGTGCAGACCAGCCACTGGATTGAAGCTTGTGGTGGAGGTGCATCGCTGGGACCTAGGGTTCTGGAGACTTGGGGTGGGACTGAACAGGTCTGTCTGCATGATGTGATCTGAGATCCCTAGTAGTGGGTACGGTCCCAACATATCTGGACATATGGATATATGCTGTGGATAGGCAGCACTAGGTGCGGGTCCTTGGGCATTTCTTGGTGTATGCCAGACTTGGGACCGAAGGCCTCGGCTGATGATTTGGGTGGGCAGAGGCTTGTCCATGTGGCCACCTGTCTCTGTGCTGTCTTGTGAACCTGCCTGATCCAGGATCAGAGGCCTGGTCTAGCATAGGCAGAGGTTGCCCTGAGAGAGGAGACCAGAGATCTGGGCCTGAGTGTTAGCTTGGAAGGGATATTCTATGTGCAGGGTGGGGGGGAGTAGTTGACCATAGAACTAGGCAGAGTATGTCAGCTGAGAAGTGGCTGCTCCAAGCCAAGGGAAGTCCTCCTTGAAGCCATTCTGGGCCCCTGTGCTGGCATGATGGCCGTTTGGGGGCTGCTCATGGTGAGAGTGACCAGAGACCTGGTTTGGTATGTCTGCTGGGTAGGGGCTGGGTAGGAGCTGCTCTACACATGGCTATTTTATGTTAGTTTTTATATTTACATGTTTGAAATCTGTTTGGAAAATAAATTAAGCAAATATATTCATTATGCTGCTGTTAAATCAAATTAAGTTTTTCAGTTAACAGTTTAATTGAAGACAAATCTTATAAAACATTAGTACTTAGAAAGCTTTTCTTGAATTAAAGGTATAAGAACTTATGATAGTATAACCAACATCTTGATTCTTTTTTTTTTTTTTAAGATATATATATATATATAGAGAGAGTATCAATTTTATTTAGTTTTTCATGTGGCCTTTGTTGCTCTTACACTTTGTTGTGTATGTGTTGCTGGGGTTTGAACCCACATACTCACACATGCCAGGCAAGTGTCATAACCTCCAGGCCACTGCTCCAGCCCTTGTCTTGATTCTCTTTAGTGAGAAAAGTGTAAGTAGAGTATGTTCTTTTCACTTTCGAAAAATAATATCATTTAAAAGGGAGAAGGTTTTACCATTGCCTTAACATTTCTGAGAAGTTAGGCAAACAGAAAAATGAACAAATGAAATTTTTTGGAACTTTATCTGCTTTAAGTTATTTTGAATGCAAAAGCAAATCATATATAAAACAATAAATACTATTACTTTTGTTTTAAGGCATCAAATTTGGGATGTTAAAGTAAATTTTTAAAATAAATCAGCTATGCTAAACTATAAAACTAAAAACTAATAACAAAATATAAGAAAAGCAAATTAATTTCTAACAAATTTCAAGTATTTCTGAAATTATCTCTTTTTTTTATTTTTATTTTTTTAAAGAGAGAGGGACAGTGAGAGATAGAGAAAGAGAGAAACAACTTTATTTAGTTTTTCACATGGCCTTAGTTGCTCCAACACTCAGTTGTGTACGTGGTGCTGGGGTTTGAACCCGGGTCCTCATGCTTGTCAGGCAAGCGCCGAAACCGGTGAGCCACCGCTCCAGCCCTGAAATTATCTCTTCAAACATACATGTTTCCTAGGTACCTTTAAACATTTTCTGCTATGTATCCTTATGTCATTTTTATGAAGTCAAAGGATCATATTATCAGAAAAAATATTTCTAAATATATAAATTGGATTAGTTAGAAGTATAAAAATTATAGTGAAAAAGAATAACCTATCTTCTTTATTAATATAGCAACTAATAAGATCAAGGGACTTAAAAAATAATTGACACCATGTAAATGCACAGATCATAAATCATTTTTCAAGATCTTCATTAACTCTGTAATTTGCTGTGAAACCATCTTGGATTTTTAACACTGATAAAGTTACAGACATTAGAGATTGCTAACATGAACATGGTTGGCAGCCTACATTTATAAGTAAATAGAATATTAAATTTTATTGACACTTTAATAAAAAGTAAAAGCATACATTTTTTTCTACTCAAGATCATAATTTGTCTGCTCTGTATTTGTTGGTTTTTTAACTTTTGCTCTGTCTTAACTCCTGTGCTATGAATCACTGTATACTATCTGATTTGTCAGTATGATGGATTTTTTTTTTTTGTGCTATGGTGATGGATAAGATGCATTGTTTACTCCAGAGGAATCCTGAAATAAGCCAGACTGAGGAGAGATAGGTTTAATCCATTGTGATAAATTTAATAGTAGAGGTACAAGCTAAGAACTTAAGGGACACACAATAAAGAGTGTTAACTCTCCAAAAGTGGGTATTGAAAGAAACACAAAATATGATGGCATTCATGGCAACCTTAGAAATATGTGGAAACTCATAGTAGAAAGAGCTCAAAAAGACACACATTCCAGACCTAGGCATTAAAAAAATGAAAACTGAGAAGAATGGCAATGAATTTTATATCATATATTTCATTATTATTATTTCTCTTGTGTTATGTTTATCTTATATCATATGTGTAAATCTGCTGTTAGACCACTTTTGGACTTTAAGTAAGGAGAAAAAAGAAGCAACATGTGATGCTTGTTTTATACTTATATATTTAAATATCAAATTTCTGTTACATTAAGGATAATTTCAGAAGTAGAGGTTTTTTCATTTCTTTCATCGTAAGAATTCTACTTTGAATTATGTTATTTAGATTATATATGTATGAAAAATGGTTTCTCCTAGTTACCAAAGCATTGATTTCTGGGAAGAGATCCTAGACAGTTGTAAACTGTAAACACAGGGATGAGCTCTGTTTTGAACACTGAATTCCCTCCAGAGACAGTTACCGAGGAACAAAACTACTAAGCTATATTGAATTACATGGGACAACAGTGAAACTTGGAACTTAGAACTGTCATTTAGGAGGACCCTGACTAGTCATATCAACCTCTTCTTTGGTTTCACTTCTGAAGCTAAATTCTTAGTAGTAAGTGTCAAACAGAAATAAGCAAGTTCACAGATAGAACAAACCCTGTACACAAAGTACCCAATCCCATTGTGTAAGGATTGTCTAGCCATAGATTAACTGCCTTCCAGAGACAGCATTAATCTCATCTTTCCTGCGCCTAATATCTCTGCTGTGTTTTCCTCTACCCTAAGGTTTCCCCTTATTATTATGAGCTCCTTTTTTTACTTTCTTCTCTCTAGAGTCTGCATATGAAAGAAAACATACAAAGTTTCTTTCTTTCTGACTCTTATTTTGCTTAAAATGATGTTCTCCAGTTCCATACACTTTCCAACAAATGACCCAAGTTCATTCTCCTTTATAACTAAATTTCCATTGTGTTTTAAGTACACATTTCTTTGTACTTTCTTCAGTTGGTGGACACCTAGACTGGTTCCATAACTTAGAGAATTGTGTTTGTGTAGTTGTGAACATGGGAATACCTTTATCAATTGGATAAAGAGATTTAGATCCTAAGTTAAATTCATTTTTACTTTTTAAAAATAGGAAATGTTTCAAAAATTTGTACATCATCCTTGCAGAGATGATAATCTTCTCTGCATTATTCCAATTTTAGTATAAGTGCTCTTGAAGAAAGTAATTGTATAATAGTTATTAGAAGATATTTTGATTTAATGCAATTGTAAATTGAATGATTCTTTTTTCAATTTCTCTGAAAAAACAATAGATTTTTATACTACTTTTGCATCTTGTGATCTTGTGGATTTGATACCTTTGCTTACTAGTACTAGTAGTTGTCATATAATGTTTTTTGCATATTGAGATAATGTAATTTTTTTCCTTTTACAAAGTATGTGACTTTCATTTTTCTCATATTAACTATCTAGGTTAATATCTCTGGCAAAATGTTGAGTACAGAATTTAAAGAGTATGCTGTCTGATTTTAGAAGAAAAACATTCAATATTTCACTAATATGTAAGCTCTAATTTCTTATAGATAGCTTTCTTTTATCATACCAAATTCATCTTTGTGTATGTGTGTGTCTGTACCAGGGATTGAATCCAGTGGAACTTAAGCACTGAACCACATTCCCAGCCCTTTTTATTTTATTTTATTATATGTTTTTCTTTTGAGACTGTATATTGCTACGTTGCTCAGGGCCTTGCTAAGTTCCGGGGACTGGCTTTGAACTGTGTTTCTCCTGCCTCAGCCTCTCGAATTGCTAAGATTACAGGCATATGAGATTGCACTGACTCTAAGTTCACCTTTTAAAAGTACCTTAATAAAATATTTAATTTCTTTGAGAGTAATTAAGTATTTGTCATGTTCCTTCTTAAAGAAGCAACAATAGTGGGAGGGATGAAAGACAGGAATCACATGCTGTGACTCTCAAGTCCTAGAGATAGGATTTTGGGCTTGCTTCTTTGTTCACTTTCTCTCTATGTAGCTGAGGAGCTGAACAAAGACAATTACTGGGTTGTTGGGACTGGTTTTGGACTAATCATCGTGAGCAGTCAGGTCTGTATTATGATCAAAAGTACAAGCATGAGGGAAGAAGAAATAGATGATAGATGATAGATATTGATATGTAGGTAATGATGATGGAGAGACAAAGAGAGAGAGAGAGAGAGAGAGAGGGACTAGAAGATCTCAGGAACAAAAGGAAACAACAAAGGTAGCCTAAAGGGCTACTTCATTTTTCTCCTACCACTTTCTCCTTTCTACTATCACACCCACAGCAGTCTATCTGCCACCAGATAGAGTATTAAGTATTTGATAGTAACAGCAGGCTGGAAAAGATCAGTTTCAGGTCTGACTTAGGCAGTAGGCTGGCAGGAGGAGGAACAATGGTACACCCTTTGCAAAGTAGCTGCTGATAGACAATATCCCTGTTAAGATATCCCTGCTAAAGATCTTTTGTAACAAAGGATTTTTTGTCTCTAAGACCAGAGTAAAAATTGTCCCAAGCATTATCATTGGGCCTGGTTGCCACAAAGGAGTCTCCACAAGATCATAGAATAGGGACTTCTGGGTCCCTAAGAAGGACCTATTGCCTCTTGCATCTGGTTGTGAGTGGCATGAGATATGGGGGTAGCTGAAGAGTGAGGGACAATAAGTGGACGTTGCTTATAATGACAACATATTTAATGCAGGATTATTATGAAAGCATCAAACTCTCAGACCTCTTTCTTATGCACATCCTGATTATAAAGTAATGAATCCAAATCTTCAGCCATGACCTGTGCTCCATTATCTATGGAAATTCTGCTCAGCTGAGAGAGTCAAGTGTTCTGAAGTACAAGACAGAAGATACTCAAGTCCATGGGAAGAATGTCATCTTTATAAAAAGCCTGCATTTTAACCATTGTAGTAAAATTGGTAGGCATTGCCAAGCCATCCCAGTTGGAGCCACTAGAGTACAAACTGCCAAGAAGAGAAGATGCAGTCTCTGGGGAATCTGGATGATTCACCCTGGGAATGATATGATCTAGATCCAAATTCTTGGAAGTGAGCATGTTAAACATGACCACCTGATTAATGGATTTGTTGACAAAGGCCCCATTTTTCCAACAAAGATTGCCTCCAGGACATCACAGGAGAAGGTCCATCTTTCACTGCTATGTAATAAAATTTCATTACACTTACTGTTGAAAGGTGTGTTAACACCTCATCAGAAAAGGTGTGAACTGCAATTTTCCCCTGGTAATCCTGGGCACTGCGCTCAGTAGGGTGGTTGGAAGCAGGAATACCCCACTTTTCTTCCCTAGAACCAACAACAGAGATGGAGGGAAGGCGAAACAAGAGAGGGAATACACATTTCTGAGAATCTTCCACAGACGGATATGTTACTACAGCATCATTACCAGCAGCTGTTTAATTGCAGAGCTGCATGGGGTAGAACTCACAAACTGATCAGTTAGAATCCCTAGGAGAAGAAGAGTCTTCTCAAATTGTCTTGTGATATGAATATCATGAAAATTCCGAAAGCAACAGAGTGATTGTGCCAACAGGATTATCCACTGTTCCAACATGATCTAGAAGCCTTTATATAAGTTATGCATTTGAAATTTCCCCAAATTTATCTTGTACAATGTGAAATATTCATGCTCTTATATTCTGCAAAGTTTGTAAGCTGTCATCACTCTATAGGAAGAAGAGATTTCAGCAGTAGTGATGGTCTATTGTAAACCATATGTTATGGTTTATATATGAGGTCTCCTATGGAAGGTTATATGTGAGACAATGAAAAAAGGATCAAAGGTAAAATAATTAGATGATGAGAATTGCAACCCAATCCATGGAGTACTGGGTGCCTTTGGGGTGTATATTTTGTCCCTGGCCTGTCGAGCTCTGATTTCCAATTGACATGTGCTGAATAGCTTTTTTATTCCACACCCTTCTGTCATCATGTTCTCTCTTACCTGAGGCAAAGAGAAATATAGGTGACTATCTATGGACTAAGACATCTGAAATCATAAACACCAAATAAATTCCTACTTTAAAATTGTTCTTATCAGGTTTTTGGTCAGAGTGGTGAAAAGGTAACTGAACCAGCATTCAAGAAATTGAAATTATGGAATATACCTTAGAAGTTTTGAGTTAGGTCTTCAAACATTAACTTTCTGACAGCAGGCAGTTGTCTTGTCAGTGCCTTCTTTGTTTCATGTGTGACGTCTGGAATGTCTTTGATAAAGTAAAATAATCTGTTCTCCTTGGGGACAAAGGTGAATGAATTCAAATCCTTTCCCCATGTTGAGGCTTGATAATTTCTTGGATTGTCTTCAGGGTGAAAATCTTAATCAACTGGTCCAGATTCTTTCTATCCTGAAAACTGAGATCAGTTAACATTGCCTATAGGAATCTAGGAGGCTGTGACACAGAGAGTGGGTTCTGGACTTCCTTATGAAGCACAGCTTGGGGTTGAGGCCAGAGAGTTATGGTTCCTGGTTGAGAGTTCTGGTCTCAGTAACAGCACAGGGTACAATCAAATCCCTCACACCTTAGTTCCCAGGATTGGACATGTTGAAATCATGTCAGTGGTTCTCTAAGAGCTCCTCTCACCAGTCAAGTGATAATCATTGTCTTAATTCCAGAAGTTTGTAATTTTTCAGAAATGTCCTTTTATTGCTGGTTTTGCTGATAGTTTTTAGTATAAATTCATGTTGAAATTATTGGAATATTTTAGTACATTGTCAAATGGTCATATTGCTTTCTACTTTGTTAATAATGCAATACATATTGATTGATTTTTTAATTTTTAGCTAAATTCAAGATCCTGGAATAAAACCAATTTTGTCAAGATGGATTTCCATCTTTTAATATTAAATAACTCGATTAGGTAATGTTTTAATGGTGATTGCATCTCTTTGTGTAGATAAATTCAACTATATTTAATTTGTCAGCTTTTGGTAATGGTTTCATTCTCCTTTCCTAATATATGTTTTTGATTTTAGATCAAGCTTCAAAGTTATAAATTTCTCATGAAGCTCTTTAATTCTATAAAAGTGTTTGTGTAGAATTTATATTATTTCTTTCCTAATATCAGGTAAAACTTGCCATTGAATCTACCTGATATGGAAATTTCTTTGTGAAACAATTTTAATTATATATGTAATTTTTATTAGATATATTATTTAGAATTTGTATGTCTTCTTGATTTAGCTTTTTTAGCTTTTATAATTTTTCTTTCAACATTTTGTCCGATTTGTTTAGATTTTAAATTGTATTGGCTTTATTATGGTTCAGATTTGATGTGTTTCCCAAAAGTTCATGTGTGAGACAATTCAAAAATGTTCAAGTTGAAATGATTATATTATGAGACTTATAAGATAACGTGTGGATAAATCCTGTGATATGGATTAACTAGATGGTAACTGAATTCCGGCAGGGTGTGGCTGGAGGATCTGGGTCACTAAAGGCATGCTCTGCGGGGTTTATGTTTTGTCCCTGGTGAGCATAGCTTTCACTTTGTTTCTTTTTTGCTATGTTGAGCTGCTTTCCTCTGCCAGACCTTTTAACCTGGATGGTCTGCCTCATATTGGGATCAAAGCTATGTGAGTTGGCTAACTTTGTAATAAACCACTAAGCCATGAACCAAAATAAACATTTCTTCCTCTACATTTTCCTTGACAGGTCTATTGGTCACAATGATGAAAAGTTGATTAAAAATTAAATTAGTACTGACAAGTGGGGTTACTGTTGTGATTAAACTGACAGTGTGGTACAGAAGCTTGTGGAGGTTTTTGTACTTTTTTTGTTATTTGTTTTTTAAGTTTGTGGGAGGAATTTTTGAGAGGTTGGGGTTAGATATAGAAGCTGGAAAAGACACTGGTATTTTCTCTCTCACTTTTCACCAGCCTAGTTTATAGCTTAACAATTTTATTAATTTATAAAAATTACCCCAATCTGGCTTTGTTAATTCTCTTTATCATTTGCTTTTTATTTCACTGATTTATGTTCATTAATTATTTACCACCTTCTCCTTAACTTGCACATATTTGAACATATTTGATATGTTTAATTTGAAAAACATGTTATTGATTATATTATTTTCTTCTTATTTTTTTTTAAAGAGAGAAGGACAGTGTGAGAGAGAGACAGAGACAGAGAGAATCAATTTTTATTGAGTTTTTCACATGGCTTCCATTGCTCTGACACTTAGATGTGTACATGGGTGCTGGGGATTGAACCCATGTTCTTGCACTTGCCAGGCAAGTGCCGCAAGCTCTGTAACTGGTGAGCCACTGCTCCAGCCCCCCATTATATTATTTTCTTATGAAATTTTAAGTTTATATTCTTCCTATAATCCTGCTATGAATTACTCTCCCATATTTTTAATACTCTAACTCTTCACTATCACACAATTCAAAATACTTTCTAGTATTGGTTTTATTTTTGTATTCAATCAAAATGTCCTAATTTAAAAATATGTTATTAAATACTTGGGATTTTCTAGATTTCTATTATCACTTATTTTTAATGAATTTTGATTTGATAAAAGAAAGGATGATATAATATCTTTCTCTTTTGAAGTCTGAGACTTTTTAACAGATGCATATGTGATCTATCTTGATGAACACAGAATATTCAGTTGAAGTAACTACATATTCCTCAGAATTGGTTGCAGTGTTCTAAAACCATAATTTGATTAATATGCTTGATATCATTCTTCAGTTCTTCTATGTTTCTACTGATGTTTGTTTGTCAATATGTAGTTATTGTATCAACTGAAAATAGAATTTAAATTTTCTTTTTTAAAACTTGTCTGTTTATCTATTAAATATTGTCTCTTTTTTCTAGGACACATGGTAACTATATTTCTATACTTTTTGAAGAAAATCCATACTTTTTCCCCCATTAGTCATACAGCAATTTACATTCCCACCAACAGTGTGCAAATTTTCTATTTCTAGACATCACTGACAATTTCTTCAGTTGTCTTTTGGATAATAATCATCTTACTGTAACGAAGTGACATCTAACTGTGGGAGGAAGGTAAAAATCTAGAATTTTTATATAAGACTGAAAGAAAGTAGTTACCAGTGAATCAATACATTTTATAATTATTTTATTATTGCTTTGTAATTAATTTGCACTCTCTCTCCGTGTTTGTATGTGTGTGTTAATGGGGAATCTTTGGTCATGTCTTTAAAATAATTCTTTTGAAATATAGCCATTTATTTTCTCTAATTTTTCCTTAAAACATGACAAATTGGATGCTATATACTTTCTCTCCCATACAATTCAAAATGCTTTCTAATGTACCCATATATTATCATTCAAAGTGCTTTATAATGTACCCATGTATTATTTTAATTTTTGGAACAAACATGTACTTTAGAAATATTTTTCAACTATCATTGTATCATGACTTATACATTAATTTTGTTGCAGTCACTATAATTACTTTAAGTGACTTTATTTTTAATTAGTTGAGATATTATAGAAGGGTCAAAATATTGTCTACTTTTTAAATTTTTGTGTTTTTGAAAATAATTTGTAAAATGTTGCTTTGGTAATTTTTGTCCACTACACTCATCTCCTGTCCCTTGACAGGATGAAAATGAATCAATAGGAGAAGTACCACTTTTTATAATTAAATAAGGACATAAGTGAATGGATCAGTGGCTCAGCAGTTATGGCACTTCCTTGGCATATTCAAGGATGTGGTTTCAAACTCCAACACCACTTAACCAACAAAGTGTTGGAGCAACAAATGAAAAATTAAATATGAAAAACTAAATAAAATTAATTCTCTCTCTCACTATTCCTTTTTCTTAAAAAAATGACATAAATTTGGAAGGTATATCACAAATAATTAGGCCTTTATGGAGAGTTCTATCTATACATTCTTTATTTCTCTGAAAATCATATGGAAGGTCTTTTTTTTAATCTTATAAAATTTGTGACTTATCTCTTCAAAAAAGACAACAATAAACATGCAGTGGCAATTTTCTTACTGAAGTTCAATTTTGTATTTATCTTTTCTCCTTTCTTCAACATCTGCTAAGGATTTACCTTTCCATTACTTTAATAATATTATTACTGTATTTACTAACCAAAACAACCAATTTCCTTAAGATGCTTCTATCTGCAATAAATGAGAGATTAACTCAGTGCAACCTGTGTAAGGCAGTGGCACAGAAATGAAGAGAGACAATGTGCTTAGATTCAGGGGTCAATATTAAATAATGTTGCCTTTTCCAGCTGTATGAAATCCACATTATAGAATCCAAAATGATATTCTCATTTGATCCAAGGCTTAACCTTGATGGCTTATAGTCAGGTTGAAGAATCAAAGAACATTTCTTGTAATATATGTTAACTAATATGACTACAGCCAATAGCTTCAAATATAATAGTAGAATATAGAAGAACTTATGAAAAAGCACAATGGCTTATGTACCTGCTTCTTGTATGCATTTGACTCAGCATTTAATATTTAAATGAAATAGATAAAACATGTTATATAAAAAATAATCTTTTATTAAATACAAGGTGGGTTGTACCTTTATTTAAAGATTAATAATGTAATATTGTACAAAATTAAATGTAATGAATACTCTGAATATTCATTTATATAATATTATATTTATATTTATATAATATTTATATTTATATAAACTGTCCCATATTTAGGCATATTAAAAACAATTCCCACATTTTGAGCAGAGAGAGGATAGATGAGGAGTGTTCAATAATGTAGAATACATTTGACTCCTATGAGAACCCCAATATATCCAGACAGACATATAAATCTACTAATCTCAATATGTAAATTATATATATATATATATATATATATATATATATAGTCACTAATTTCTGTAATTTAGGGGAACTATAGAGGAGCCATGAGATTGGGGAATAAGGGTAGAGGGATTGATATGGATAAGGATTGGGTTAAAGAAACTGTGTCAATATGTATGCTCTTATGAAGGCAAACCAACAAATCCCTTCAGTATGTAAGTTGACACTGAACCAATAAAAATTCCCATATTTTTGTCACCTAACACAGTTAAGGAGACATCTTATTCCACATATACAATCTAACCTGGTAGGCTCATTGCATTTGAGCTTGTTATGTGGCAGAAACTACATGCTTCCTTCTAACTTAGTCTCAGAAATCATGCAACATGGGTTTGAACTACATTCTAGAAACTAAACGTATCACAAAGTCATGTTCAGGTTGGAATGAGGGGGAAATTGATGCAATTTTTTCTGAGAGGAGTATTAAATTATTGCAGATCTATTTTAAAACCACAGAACAGAAAATGATCTATGCTTTTATTTATACTCTAAGTTTATTAAGACTTTTTATTTAAATAAAATTGTTACTACTTTCAGTACTAATTTCAATTCATTGTCATGAATTTGCAATGAAGACTTTGCTCAACGTTTTTAGCATATTCAATCTTCTCATTTAAAGGATGGTTCAACAGGTTTTCTGTATCTGAGATATTAAAGTTGGCATCAAGACTACTCACTTGAATGCTGATGTGCAATTATGGAACTTAGTCCTCAAAATTTAAAAGCAATCATGTGTATACATAGGAATTTAACATACCTAATCCTCTGCCACTTTCATTCCTGTACTATTCATACACTAGGCAATAAAATGCATTGTGATTTTGCACAAATTGAGAGATTTTTTAGGAGAATAGTGTTCTGCTTTAGGTTATTTTTTCTCACATTTCACCTAATGGAAAATAATAACTCTAATGTCATTATCTCTTTCCAGAACAATAGTTGAGCAAAACAGGTGCATGTCATCTCAGTCTCACTTGAGTTCATGTCAATAAACTCAGATTGGCTGCATTTTTTTTTAAAGACAGCACTATTAGTTGTCTCATTTGTTGCAACCATTCTTTGCAGTTTTCACATCTGTCAAAGTCCCTACAAATAGCTCTCTAGAGGAAGCAGATGTTACAAAATTATAATTTAGATGTTTGTTTTGCCTCATAGACAAAATCTGGACAGTAAACATTCTGGTGTGTTAAGCACTGTTATCAAATGCAAATTGTGATGATCTGATTAGTTTGTCACCACTTTTGAAATTCTCATCTTAGTAATTACTACAGGAAAAATAATATTCTCAGGTGCTAATCCCTTAAAGAGAGTGAGAAATCTTTAGGTAGATAGGTACACAGACAGATAGAAAGTTGGATAGAAAGAGAAAGAGATATCTTGATAGTTATTGATAAATCTAAAAGCCAAATATGATTCTATGGTTACACATTTAATTATATAATAAATGAATTCATTTAGCAATATCCAGAAGAATTTTATTTACTTATAAAATGCTACATTATACATAACAGTTTGTCTGAAAATAGAAGTATTAGATAACAAATAGTGAAGAAACGATAAAGATACACTATTGAATGTCAAACTACATTTTTATATTTGATTTTATTTTATTTATTACTCTTTACTAGTATACGTGTATTCTTTTAGAATAACCCATGGGAAGATGACTTTAGTATGTCTTCTAATTGATATACTACAGAATTTTCTATTTTCTCTGCTTATATATTAATTTAAGACCTAGAGAATATAAGTGAATCAAGTGCAATTTTAAGTTTGGTAGACTGGTTGATGCGTTTTCTGCTTAATCCTTAGCAGCTC
>PVKS010020102.1:0-37363 GCA_004027875.1 Aplodontia rufa | reverse complement strand
TCTCTCTCTCTCTCTTCTCCCTTTCTTATTTGTCCAATCTTTCTTCCTTTCTTAGCCTTCACTTAAGGTTATAGTAAGTTTACTGAATCTAACAACTTATTTTTTTGAACTGTTCCAGAACTTCATTACAGGTTTATAACTAAATTTGAGGACCCACAGAGAACAACTGCAATAAGTCTTTGTTCTTATAAGGTTGAATGGAGGAAGACTTGGCTCAGGAGGGATTATGGTAAATAGGGTTCAGTGGCATCACTTAAAGTGGTGCTGATATTAAGATGAACAGAGGTCACACATAGAATTAAAATTTTATTATCAGGGTATTCACCCAAACCAGGATGCCTATAAAAATGAAGCTCACAAAGTAGTTTGTCATTTCAAAGAATTCAGAACTATAGTGATAAATGGGTACATACAAACAATATGAAAAAAGCATGGGAACAAACCATCTTAAATAACCTGTAATGCTTCAACAGCAGGCTTCATTGATACCTCAGTGGAGGAAATGTCAGATAAGAAATGTAGAAAGTTTGTAATTAAACTGTTCTAGGAGATAAAAAATTTCGTAAAAATACAGGAAGTGAAAGATCAATTCAATAAAGAGAGGCTCTGAAAAAGAACCAAATGGAAATGCTCAAAATGCAGGAACTAATAAACCAAATTAAAAATTCAGTGGAAAGTATCACCAATAGATCAGACTACTTTGAAGGTAGATTTATAGGCCTTGAAAATAAAGTGTATAATCTTGAAAATAAAGTCAACCGTAGAGAAAAGATGTTAAGAGTTCATGAACAGATATACCAACATACCATAGTGTATCACATCAATATGTTTGTTCATCAACAAGTCACTAAATAAAAAAGCCACTATTAGTAAATAATAGATCAGTAGAGTAGAGGGTAGAGTAGGGTGGATGACGGGGAAATAATTGGGATGGAACTGAAATAAGTTATAGTACATACTTTTATAATTATGCCATTGGTTTTTCTATTATCATGTATATCTAAAAAGAACAGAAGGTGGGAGGAAGGGGGTGAAGGAGCAATACTGGGGACTGAAATGGAACCTATTATAGTACATGGTTTTTATAATTATGACATTGTTTATTGTATTGCCATGTATAACTAAAAAGAATAGCAGGGGAGAAAGAAAAGGGAAGAGGGATATTGAGGACTTAATTGAAAAAGGCTATACTCCATGCTTTTATAATTATGTCACGGTACAGTTCAATGTCATGAATATCTAAAACAGAAACAATAAAAAAAAAAGAGATCATTAACAAAATATACAAAAAATCAGTAGAAGACAAGAAATGATTAAAATCAGAACAGAAATCAATGAAATTGAGATTAAAAAAATATAAAAATCAACAAAACAAGATCTAAGTATGTGTGTGCTTTCTTTTCAGTACTGGGAATAGAACCCAGGCTTATGTGTGCTTAACCAGTAAGCCACATACCCCTACCCAGACTTATTTTTTTATTTTGAGACAGGGTTTCACTAAGTTGCTGAGGGCCTTGCTAAGTTGCTGAGGGTGGTCTCAAACTTGGGATCCTCCTACCTCAGGCTCTGAGTTGCTGGGATTACAGGCATGTGCCACCATTCCTGGCTATGAGTTGTTGTTGCTGTTGTTGTTGTTGTTTTGAAAGGGTAACCTAATTGATAACTCTTAACCAAACTAATCAAAAGAAAGATGGAAAAAACTCAAAAATTTCAAAATCTAAGATGAAAAAGAATATCACACAGACAATTTGGAATCCAGAGGATCATCAGAAACTATTTTGAAAATTCATACTCTAATAAACTAGAAAATTTTGAAGATTTGGAAAAATTTCTAGAGACGTATGACCTGTCTAAATTGAACAGGGAGACTACAGAAAACTTAAACATCAATTTCAAGTAATCATATTGAAGCAGGCATCAAAAACCTTCCAATAAAGAAAAGTCCAAGGTTGGACGGATTCTCAGCCAAATTCTTCCAGGCCTTTAAAGAAGAACTAATACCAATCTTCCTTAAATTAGTCCATGAATAGGAAAGGAGGGAACTTTGCAAAACTCATTCTATGAAGCCAGTATCACCTTGATATAAAAATCAGACAAAGATACATCAAGGAAAGAAAGCTTCAGATGAATATCCTTGATGAACTTTGATATAAAAATTCTTAAATAAAATATTGGCAAACTGCCTACAAAAAATATAAAGAAATAGTGCACAATGATCAAATGGTATTAATTCCAGGGATGCAAGAATGGTTCATCATACAGAAGGCAGTACGTGTAATCCACCACATAAATAGAATTAAAGACAAGGATCACATGATTATCTTCATAGATGCAGGAAAAACATTTGACAAAATATAGCATCTATTTATGTTTAAAAACTAGGAACTGACCTCAACATCGTAAAGGTTATTTATCACAAATCCAAGGCCAATATTATTCTAAAAACAGGAATAAGACAGGGATGCTTACTTTGTCAGTTCTATTCAACACAGTTCCTGAAACTCAATCCTTGAAACTTGAGCAGTTAGGCAAGAAAAGGAAATTAAAGGGGTATGAATTCCTATGTACATACATGAATACACTACAGTGAATTTCACCATCATGTGCATCCCTAAGACACTAATAAAAAAACTATAAGTAAATAGCAGAAAGATCAATAGAGTAGAGGGAAGACAACAGGGGTTGGAAGGCAGGGAGGGGAAGAGGATGTACTAGGGATTGAACAGAACACATTATATTCCATGCTTTTATAATTATGTCAAAATGAATTTTATTGTCATGAATAACTAAGAACCAATTAAAAAGTTTAAACTGTTTGCCATTACATGCATTATAATACATTATTTGTACCTTTCAAATGCTGGGGTTTTATTTCTTTATTAAGGAAATAATTACTAATTGACACTACAGTACATAAAAATAGATGTATAGAAATTGCACATCATGACAACCAGACTGACTGTTGGATTTGCTCAGAACTCTCTGTGACTGCAATACAAGGACTTCCCTGGGTAGCCTAACCTGAAAGTGAAATGGAACGGACTTGGATTAAATAGAATTTTATTGAAAATTATATGATTACACTAAGCAAAAGGCTTTTGCTTTGACCGGAGAGACATTAATATTTCTCAAGTACTTGGGTATACTTATATATGAAATGGACTTTCATGAGGGATAGCAACTCAGATTACAGTTAAAAAGACAACTTTCCTTTGTGTGACTCAGTATGGTAATGATAGCAAGATCATGGGTTTTGCGTCTGACGCTCTGTGTGAGAATAGTCAATTCAACTCATCCCATCACACAATCGTACTCACGGGCTCCCCCTCCTGCCATGAGGTGTACTATAGATATGTAGGCCTGTTGTGGTTCAGATGTGAAGTGTTCCCCAAAACGTCATGTGTGAGACAGTGCAAGAAGGTTTAGAGGTGAAAGGATTGTATAACGATAGCCTTAACCCAGTCAGTGAATTACTCCCCTGAGAGGAACTGACTGAGTGGCAGGCTGGTAGGGTGTGGCTGGAGGAGGTGGGTTCCTGGGAGCATGGCCTTGGAGTATATATTTTGTATCTGGTGAGTGGAGTCTAACATTCAATTTATTTATTTAATTTTTAAAAGAGAGTGAGAGAGAGAAAGGAGAGAATTAACTTTATTTATTTTTTTCATCTGGCCTTTGAGTGTGTGGTGCTGCGGTTTAAACCCAGGTCCCCATGCATGCCAGGCAAGCACGTCAGTCACTGAGCCACTGCTTCAGCCCTCTAGCATCCAATTTAAACAACATAATACTATTGATGCCCTTTTAACTGATCTGTTCTGTATAGTTAACTTCTCTTCCCTCAACATGGCATAATTCTGTCCATGTTATTTTAATAACCTTAGCATGCCTGCTGATGGGCTTTTGCTCTTTGTACTGATGTTGTGGAATATAGAGGCAAAGTGCTTCCAGAGCTCTGTCCCAAAGGCTGCATGGAAATCCTGGGTTCGTATGAGATTTTGAGGGACATTAAGAGCCTTTCAAGGCACTGACAGGGTGGTGTGTTGGGGTAAACACTAATGATGCCTAGGAAAGCTTTTTGTTCTGAGATGAAAAAGACTCTCAAGAATGTGATAGCAAAGGAAATGAGCAAAGAACACTAGCCACTTTCTTTGTTTCCAATCTTTAGAATGAGGATCAAGGCAGAATGACTGATTTTATTTTTTATTTTTATTTATTTTTTAAAGAGAGAAGGATAGTGAGAGAGACAGAGAAAGAGAGAAACAACTTTATTTAGTTTTTCACATGGCCTTCATTGCTCCCACGCTTAGTTGTGTACGTGGTGCTGGGGTTTGAACCTGGGTCCTTGTGCTTGCCAGGCAAGTGCTGAAACCACTGAGCCACTGCTCCAGGCCTGAGAATGACTGATTTTAAAATAAAAGAATGTACTCATAACATCTGAAGAACTCCATATGTGCAGTGGGCATACAACCTGTCCCATAAATTCCCCCTTCTTGTAGGCAGGACGCAGCTCTCCACTGTGTCCTGGCCTACTGCCACCAGTCTCCAGGTCTCATCAGCGGGACAGGCCCCTTCTATCATCACTATCCCCCATTATTTCACCCCTAGCAGGTGAAAAGGGAGAATGTGGCATGCACCCAACAGTGTCTGGGCAGAACACAGCTGCAGCCCTCCATTCCGTTTGTATCACATTGCTTTGTTACTGGTCAGGGTGAGCTTCTTGCTCACCCTTGTTCCAAGTATCACAAGCATCTCCGTGCAATTTGGTTGCAAGTGTTGGCATGACCATTTTGGGAAAGAAAAGATTAACTTCCCCCTTCAGCCCATTTGGGTATTGGGGGCAGAAGGAACTGTGTAGCCAGTGGGCATCTTGCAGGTAGTCATAAAGTGGGACCCCCAAGTGCCTAAAGGTTTCTGCAATCATCTTATAAGTAAACCTTTGTCCAAGGGAAGCAAAATTATCAAATTAAAAAAAAATCATAATAGCATCATAATAGATTGAGATAGAGACAGAAACTTCAAAAGAAATAAAAAAAGTTTTGTAGTTTAGAACCTTTAGAAACCCTCTTTTTCTGCCTTTTGAATACAAATCTGTTATGACATGAATCTTTATGTCTTTCTAAAATTCACATATTAAAATCCTAACTGCCATTGTGATGATGTGAGTAAGTGAGGCTTTGGGAGCTGATTAGTCATATAGTTATATCCTTCATGAATGAGATTAGTACATTATGGTATAGGAGATATTCCATACTCCTTCCACCTTGTGAAGACACATCCAGAAGGTGCCCTCAATGAACCAAAAAGCAGATTCTCACCAGACACCCAATCTGCCTTGATCTTGGAATTCCCAACCTTCAGAAGTGTAAGAAATATTTTGGTGGTATTTAAAAGGTACCCAATAGATGGATGACTTTCTGTGAAAGCAGCCTGAATGGGTTAAGACAATGCTCCATATTTTATTTTTCCTGGATCCCACAAAATATGCTCAGGTAAATCAAGAAAGAGGCAATTGGGCAGTTGGGAAGGAGATGGAAGAAAATTAACTAAAAATGGAATGAGGTTCTGGGATCAAAATGTCAAGAGCTGAAAAGAGACACTAAGGGGAAGAATAAAGAATGTATATTACAAAATAAGTGGAAGAGAACCCTAAATTTCTTCCCCTCAACATTTTTTTTGTACCAAGGATTTCACCCAGGGGTGCTTAACTACTGAGCCACATCCCCAACCCATTTTTTGCTTTTTATTTTGAGATAGGACCTTGCTAAGTTGCTGAGGCTGGTTGGTTTTGAACTTGTGAAACTCCTGCCTCAGTCTCCTGAGCCATTGGGCTTACAGGCATGTCCACCACACTCCTCAACATTCCTATGGCAGAATGAGTCCTGATCAGGGATGCCCGTAGTAGCTGATGCTTGAGTCGTAATCCCACTGTGAGCCTGCAACTTCCCAGCCAGTTTCACAACTGAGTGTGCACAAGATCTGAAGGAGGAGAGAGAACTTCTAGAGTCTGGCTAGAGGATGCTGAGAGCTGGGGTAGCTGAGAAAGAGCAAGAATGTAGGAAAAAGTCAAGAGATAAAAAAAAAAAAATTGGGGAAAGTGACCAGGACCAGAAAAAGAGAAAATAATTGATATAAAAGATGATTATAGATTTCACTAATAATTGTATATGGATTTCACTAATAATTGTATGTTCCCTGGTCACAGAAAAGTGCAAGGAAAAGTCAGGGTGATAAGCTATATGCCCATTAGAACTCTGCCAGACAGGGTGTCCTATTCTAGGTGAGTCCAATATTCTTCCCTTTGTCACAAGACCTTCCCTGGGGATTTCTCATCTTGAATCATCAGTGCTTAGGCCACAGGTATGCTCATGTTCTTTCTCACATGTCTATTTGTTGTTCCCATAAACACCACCATAACCCTTGAGTTTCTCCTTCCCCCATATACTTTCCGTAGAACCCAGATGTGAGCTCCCATCTGATTTCCTCTACCTCACCAACAGAAACCTCAATTTCCGTCCCAGAAAAACCCACTGCCTTGCCTGTCATAACCACATGTCTCTGGGTTCTCATTTCTCTTCTCATATGGCTTCAAGTTTTTCTGTTGCCTTTTTGGCATTCCTGCACATGGCCTGTGTGTTTCTTGCAGTAAAAGGAGCTTTAGACTGAGAGTCAGGTTGATTTCTTGCATGGTAAACTCACTCATGTTATCACTTGGGCACCAGTTTTTTTTTTTTTTTTTGGTATTGGGGATTGAACCCAGGGGCATTTAACCACTGAGCCACATCCCCAGCCCCTTTTACTTTTTATTTTGAGACAGGTCTCACTAAGTTGCTTAGGGCCTCACTAAGTTGCTGAGGCTGGCTTTGAACTTGTGATTCT
Organism: Aplodontia rufa; assembly: GCA_004027875.1. Taxonomy (NCBI): domain Eukaryota; kingdom Metazoa; phylum Chordata; class Mammalia; order Rodentia; family Aplodontiidae; genus Aplodontia; species Aplodontia rufa. Next base: position 30,490 of record PVKS010020102.1, on the reverse strand, counting down.
TCTTTCTCAACCTCCCGAGCCACTGGAATTATAGGTATGCACCACCATGCCCAGCTCTGGCCTATTTTCTTAACATATAAAATGACAGGAAAGAACTGAATATAATATTATTTATAGTTTTGACATTTTTTGTGACTTGCTGTGCTCCATCTCTTTCCATTCGTGGGTTCTCTTTCCCCACCTTTCTCCCAACTTTCTCATTCATCTATGTCTTTGCTATCATTCCTCACTTGACTTTTATCTCAGTTCCCAGAACCTATCTGATCTCATATTCCCTCAGATCCATTCAATCTAACTTCAGTCCTTTCTGTTTAACTCACATTCCAACCTAGAATATGGTTTATCACATGACCCTTGGAATCCTTTGTGTAAATATATAAAACACAGCTGGATTTTGTTTTTGGCAAGATGGCGCATTATATAACTTAAAAGGACATATCAATACAAACACCCAGAGCTACCAGATAATATTTTAAATTATTTTTACAACAGACTTGTGTTTACAACAAAATAGTGGAATACCTCTTGGAAACAAAGCAAATAAAAAAGTAAATCCAAGGGAGGGAAATAGGTTCTGACACTTGGTCATACAAGACATTGTTGTGCCTGGGCTCCTCAGGAGTTTGCCAATGGTGGCCTCTTGAATTTATAGATAAGGTTTTAGGACTGGGTGAACAAGATCAGAGTTCAAATGTAGGCTTCTGCCATACCCTTACTTCTGTCACAGAATAAATTAGAAAAATATCCACGTGATTATATAGGGAAAGGAGTTTCCTATATGCTGATTAAATGTTAGCAGATTTTGGTTTTTTTTTTATCATTGTGAGAATTATGAATCACTGGTCTGAGTTTACAGTTTACAAATATCTCCTTGCATATGGAATAAAAGATGCTTAAAGCAAAGTTGATCAAGAGAGTCCCCTTTGAATAAGCTATGAAGGACAGTTCTTACACATAAGGGATTTCTTAACATGAGACCATAATTACAAATAACATTAGAGGATAGAGGCTGAAATAAGCCACCATGAATGGAATGTGTGAAAGAAAGCAAATAGTTTGGTTTCCCTAAGAAATCACACATAAAGGAAATTATATTTGAAAAGGATAAAGATATGAAAAGAAATAATATAAGAATGGGATTTTATTTTTAAAAAGGCCAGGAATATTTCTAAAGTAAATCAAACCTTAGTGATAACTCCTATTGCTATAATTTAAATTCAAAAGTGAATTAAACATTAAAAAAGTCATTGTATGTTGCTACCCAGGCGTCCCTGGGCAGTGGTCGAGGCGATCCGAACCAGCCGGATCGTCCCCGCTGGGGGCTGAATCAGGAGATGAGTGCCAATGGCTGGAACCCGGGTCCCCCTCATCTGTCCGGGGACCCCTTCCCTCCCGGCCGGGGAAAACGAGGCAACTACATGCAGAGGATGGCAACCCAGAATCCGTTTTTAACCAAGGCACACGGGTTTTTATAGGGAGGGGAGACGGCCAAGGAATCAATAATCCTTCTAAGGGAGTTGCCAGGGGTTATGCAGATTTCAAGTATAGACAAACAACTAGAGAACAGCCTGTGGTTAGCACATTCCAACCCACCCTAATCTTCCTTTTGCATAACAATTAGCAAGCTTAACAAAGCAGGACCTAGCAGCCCTTCCTGAAGGAACTTATGGAAATAGTAACCAGATCACTCTAGCGCAGCTGATGAAATGGAGTGAAGGTCAGACCCCAACAATTGTAAACTATTTCTCAATTGGAAGATCTGAGAAGTTTCCTCTAATAAAATACAGAGATGATAAAGAGCTATTGTAAATGAAAAAGAAGTTAAAATTGTGAATATTTTCATGAAGTATTTTCATTTAAGTCCAACAGGAATTTCATAAGGAGCTAAGTCATGTAATAGGAAGAGAATATATTTAAAGGAATTGTGTGTGACTGAAAATTTTCTGGAATTAATGAAAAATGTGAATCTTTGGATTTAGGAAAGACAAAAGCTCTGAAATAGAATTAATGAGTATTAAAACAATCTTTTTTCACAGTGAAGATACACAAGAGATCTAGGTAATTCAGACTTTAAGACAAATGTAAAGCAAGGTTTTTTTAATTGAATATTTTAGTTACTTCTTAAATATACACTAAATCAATGTCTGCTAAATACCAAGGACTGAACTCAACACTTAAATAAGAAAGAGTAAAAAGAAAATCTGAAACTCTAGAGAAAAAAATACATATTAACCAATCATAAATATATCAAGTGAAAGAAAATACAGAGAAATGAATGAGTTTCATTAAATATCTTTTATTTAAATTTTCACTGTTTATATGGTTTTGCTTACTGTGAGTACCAGAAGTTTGCGCACAATAATCAGGCATGGTCAAGGCAGGGAGAACACCTACTCATGAGAATATCTCCCGTGGTTTTTAATTCAGAAATTTATGAAGATACTGGAAAGGATCAAAGTTGAACCTACATACTTTCAGAATTCAGGAATCAACTTCTCTTAACTCCTCAGTAAGAAATCGACGAACGTGGGGTGGTGCCCTGTGTTAATCATCCTCTCATCACTATAATGAAAAACATAATAAAATTAATTTATAAAAAATGTTTATTTTTCTCACAGTCTTAGAGGTTCCAGTCTGAGATTTGGTGGCCTCATTGCTTTGGGTCTATGGCAAGGCTGCACATCATGGTGGGAGAACACAGCAGAGCAAAACTGCTTACATCACAAGCCAGGAAACAAAGAGGAGACAGACAGGAAAGAGGGAGAGGTAGATGTCATACAATCTCCTTCAAGGACAATTTTTCAATTGTTTCAGAACTTTACCTCATAAAGGTTCAACCATCTCTCATTAATACCACCCTGGGGACCAAGCTTTTAACACATGAGCCTTTGGGGGCTATTTTAATATCCAAACTATAGAGTTCTGCCATGACCCAATCACTTTCTCCTAGACCTTGCACCTTGAGGATCTACCACCTCTCAAGGCCTTCATAATGGGGACCCAAGCTTCCAGCACATGAGTCTTTGGGGGGGAAAGCCATAGCACCGACAATGATTGAGTTGATTTCAAGAAACCAACCGATTTTATTGCACAGGAGTTGAATTCAAAATTGTTCTATTCATTGTATATATTTGTTTTATGCCTTATTTGTATTGACATTTCACAATGAAAATAATTTGAACAATAGCACCACAATCACATCTGGAAAAAAAAGAAGTAAAAATTTCAGTTTGGATCTGTCTTGTACAACTATTTTCTGAAATCTTATTTTCTATTCTTATCTAAAATAGGTCTTTACTGGTTGTGGTTTCTCTTCTTGCTAGACTTTTAGGGTTATGTACAGAAGCATTTTCTATTCATTTGTTGAAGGTGTTACATGTATTGATACTGCTGAAAACATTTCTTGCCTCCAAATGTACTCATGGAATTATTGGCCCTTGTTTTCATTTGTTCTCTTATAATTCCTACTAGATTTTTGTTCCTGGAATTGTTTCATGCCTGCCATCCAAGATAAAAATTGTTATCACAATAATTTAATATAGGAATGTCAAGACTCTTCCTTTTTGTTCTACCTTGAGCCTCTACAACATTTTTGTTTTCTTTTAATAATTTAACAAGCATACCATACTGCCTATGGAAAGGAAACTAAATAAGAAATTCAGTATTACAGGCATGCTATTCTCCTCAAATTCAACTAGATATCTGTGCAATCTAAATCAAATTCAGCAGACATTTCCATGGAAATTGACAAGTGAATCCTAAAAATAATTATGAGCAAGGAAAGGGCAAAGAATACCAAAGATGGATTTGAAAAAGTAGGAAGGGTACTCTAATGATTATTAAATTTTTGTTATATATCTAAGGTAATGGAGACAGGGTTGCATTGACACAAGGATGCGTATGAAGAACAAATGAAGAAAACAGTCCAAGTCCCTCCAGATTTATATATATTCTGTTTAGGGGTCTATGAATTATGATATCTCCTTTGCAGTTTCTGCTGTGGTTATGAGTTCAATGGGGATCTCCAATTTAAGTTTTCCCCATAAGAAGTTTGTCTTGACTCTAAGCCAAATTAGGGGGATAGTTTGTGTGTGTGTGTGTGTGTGTGTGTGTGTGTGTGTATTCAAATTAAAAGAAAGATTGTTCTGTATATCAGTAATATTTTCTTTATTAAAAATAATAAGGAAATTTGACATCAGTAAGATTGCCAAATACAGTGACCTATCACTATCTTCCCCACGAAAATCAAAACAAAGAATAAACAACTCTATTCTGAATGGAGTGACTAAGGAAGTAAGCCAGAGAGTACAAAAATAGTCCATGGCAGCACCATAGAAAGGAAAGTGATGAACTCTGCTTTTCCTACAGTCTCTGTCCCACTTGGATTTGCTCAGAGCCAAGACAAACTTCTTAAGGAAATACATGTAAGATGGAGATTTCCATGGCCCCCATTGTCACCACAGATGACTGCATAGGAGATTCCCACAGAACCCACAAACCCCAAACACAATTTTGAGAATTGCCCAGAGTTCATATGATTATATTATCACTCAGTATGAGCCATATCATATACTCCCTAGCCTTTACTGTTAATCAACTTTTTATTTAATTTACCTTTTTCTCAATTTTTATGTATTTGTCAAATAAATATATAAAATGAATAGAACAACTATGAATTCACAGGCACCCTGCTGTGGCTGAGTACCATCTTGAAACTGTACCCACTGCTATAGTGTGTCCTGCCCTAGGGGCTAGTAACCACATCATATTGCTATTCTTTCAGTTCTATCAACAATTTCCTCATGATTACAAGGGTGGTTATAGAACCACAATCCCAGCTGCTGGGAGCCTAAGCCAAGTAAAAGTCAAAGATTTAGATTTTCAAACCCATGGGGCACCCTATAGAAGCAGGAACCCTTGCACAAAGGAAGCAAACACAAAGTCAGAAGCCCAACATGCCCAAGGGCACCTGCACCCAGCATAAGAACAGGCCAGGCACAGGTCACATCCCTCAGTGAGTCAGCCATGCAGCCAGCTGGCCTGGGTGGAGATGACTACATCAAAAACTAGAAAGATTTAAAGCAACTTAGCAATGCATTTCAGGGATTTAGAAAAACAAAAACTAAGCCCAAAATTAATAGAAGAAAGGAAATAATAAAAGCTATCCAACAATAAATGAAACAGAAACTGAAAACCAATAGAAAAGGCAGTTAAATAAAAAGTTGATTCTTTGGAAAGATAAAAAAAATCAACAAACTTTTATAACCAACAAAAAGAAAAAAAATTCAAATAAATAAAATTAGAAATGAAAAAGAAGACATTACAATTGATACTACAGAAAGGTAAAGAATATTTATTATGAAAAACTGTATGCTAACAAATTGGAAACCACAGAAGAAATGAACAAATCTCTGTATAGATGTGAACAACCAAAATTAAACCTTGAAGACATAAATATTCTGAATAGAGCTTGGCACATCTGTAATCCCAGTAGCTTGGAAGAATGAGGCAGAAGGATCACCAGTTCAAATCCAGCCTCAGCAACTTAGTGAGGCCCTAAGCAAGTTAGTGAGACCTGTCTCTAAATTAAAAATAAATAAATAAATAAATAAATAAAATGAAACAAAGCAAAAATAAAAAAGAGGCAGAAGAAAACAGTATCTTAATAGACCAATAAAAACTAATGAGTTTGAATCAGTAATAGAAAGTCTCTCAGTAAAGAAGAGCACAGAACACTGATGGCTTTCCTGCTGAATTTTGCCACATAGTTAAAGAACCAACCAAAGTTATTCTCAAAATATTCCATAGAGTTGAAAGGGAGCTAACCCTTGAAAATCCATTCTGCAAGGCAAGGATTACCCCATTAAAAAAGTCAAGCAATAATAACAAAATAAAAAAAAGTCCAATATTTGTAAAAAGCATAGATGCAGAAAGTCTCAACAATATACTATCAAATCTTTTTTTTTTTTGCATCAGACAATTTTTTTTATTAGAAGTATATAGAGATACAGTTGAGGGGAAAACATTATCAAAACAGTAGCAATCAATATATATAAACTTTGTTATCCAGGGATAATGCCAAAACATGGATGACTACCTTGGGTTTTACCTGTTGCAGTTTCCCCCAGAAGAACTCATGCATTAAATGGGTAGCTTGTGGACGAATGACATAGGCTTCTGGGATGGTTCCCCCATCTTCCCAATCTCCAGACTCCTATGAGTTCTTCATATACCCTTCCCCTTCCCCATCCCCCTCCCTACACCTCCAATTATCCTAGAGAGCCATCACCCTATTACTCTGAAAATCATTCAATTTGAAGTTTTGTTAGGTTAGCCGTCAGCCCTACTGCTTCTCCATAAATTCTAGCATCAACAGATGAGAGAAACCATTCGGCCCTTGAGTCTCTGAGCTTGGGAGACTTCATTAAGCATAATTCTATCCATCTCTATCCAAAATATCATCCTCTCTAATGGCCGAGTAGTACTCCATAGTATATATGTATCAAAGTTTTTTATACTAGCAAATCTAATTCAATAATATATCAAAAAGATCATATACTACAATCAAGATGGTTTCATCCAGGATGCAAGGATGGTTCAATATATGCAAATCACAAGGATGGTTTAATATATGCAAATTGCTAAATATAACACCTCACATTAATAGAATGAAGTATATATAAACCACATGGTGTACTCAATAGCTACAGAAAAAGCATTTGATAAAAATGCAACATCCCTTTGATATGAAAGTCCTTATAGACGGATTCTATTTTAACATCATAAAGGTAATATATGACAACCCTACAGCCAACACCATACTGAATGTGGAAAAGCTAAAGGTATTTCCTTTAAGACCAGAAAAAGACAGAAGTTGCCACTCTCAATATCATTATTCAACATAGTACCAGAATTTTTAGCCAGAGTAATTAGGCAAGAGAAAGAAATAAAAGGAACACAAATAGAAAATGATAAAATTAAATTATCCCTGCTAGCAGATGATGTGATTTTCTACATGGAAAAAGCTAAAGTCCCTATTACCAAAAGATGGTTCAAACTGATAACAATTTTAGCAACATCACAGGATGCAAAATCAACATGTAAAAACCAATAGTTTTTCTATACCCCAATAACAAACTTTCCAAGAAAGGTATCAGGAAAGCAATTCCATTCATTATAAAAGGAAATGGAATATCAACACCAACAAAACAAAAATACCTAAGAATAAACATAGCAAAGGAAGTGAAAGGCCTCTACAACAAAAATTACTGTGAAAGGAATTGAAGAATATATGCAGAAATGGAAAGGACTCTCATGTTCAAGGATTAGAAGAATTAATATTGTTAAAATTCCTATATTATCCAAACCAATCCCATTTAAAATTCTAATGACATTCTCCACAGAATTTGAAAAAAAAAAGTCCTAAAATTCATATGGAAGCACAAAAAAACAAAACAAAGCAAAACAACAACAAACCAAACAAAAACAAAAACAAAACAAAATAAAACAAAAAACCCTGAATAGACAATGCAATCTTGAACAAAGGAACGAAATTAGAGAATAAAGCTGATTTTAATTAACTCAGTCAGTGGGTGAAAACAAGAGTGACTCTCCCTCCACTGGAAAATGCTCCCAGGCAGGGAAACGGTCCACTCAGGCTCCCTAGGAAAGTAGACATTCAGGGTGCTTTGGCTAGAGGCACCACCCCTTGCCTCCATGCTCCATGTGTGGAAAAGGGTTGCTGTAGTTGCCTCAGGCAACTGTGAGCGGAGAGGGAGAATTGGAACCCTTGCAGCTGATTAAAATAATTCCCAGAAAGTGCCTGAACCAGAAGGTGCAAAGTAAATTTTACCTGGCCGATTCAGATTCTATATCTCAAGGGAGAAAACTCACATTGTAGCTGGCACTAAAAGGGTCACACAGGAGTACCTGCATTCCAGTGCAGATACTTGGTACTTCAAACTCATAGTGGTGAAACTGAAGCCCGTGGAGATTTTTGTCCCTATGCTCTGGAAGAAGATTTTACAGAGACCGTAGAGATCCCAACAACTGACAAGAGACTGGCATTTCCAGAGTAAAAGTGGGAGAGGATTAATTTTCTAACACCTACCTACAGAGTTCCAAAGTTGGATCAAGTCTAAACCCCAATTACTGTAATCCTCAATTTATAAATCTACACCACTCCTCACCACAGAACTATGCAATTTATCAACACCCAAATTGCGCTAGCCCACCACACACTGGGCAACTGGAAACAGAGATCTACTACAGCTAGTTATTTCACCTAGCCATAAAGACTGGCAGCTAAGAATCCCTGGGCTTCACAATCCCCAACCATCCACCCAAGAGTTACAAAGCCAAAAGCAAATACAAAGAATGAAAATCCATCCCTGCCGGCTGTATTGACCTCCTCAGTAGGAATAAGCTCTTTATTTGTCAGCAATATTTTTTCTTTTTCTTTTTTCTGTCTTTTTCTTTTCTCTTTTCACCACACTCACATTTTTAACCTGTTTTTATTCCTTTAACATTTTAACTTAAAATTTTTCAAACATCATTTTATCATATTATATTTCCATTATGCATGATTGCACATGTATGTGCGCGTGTGTGTTTGTGTGTTGTTGTATGTATCTGTGTACTCACTGCATGGAAAGGTTTGAAAAAATGTGTATAAACTTAAAATGTTACTTTCACATTAATTGCTTCCCTCTACACTTCTTTATTCTTTAGCTTTTGTTTTTATTAGGTGGGGTTCAGTTATGTGCAGGTTTGAGTTATGTTGTTCTTACATTTGTGGGTTTCTTTACAGCTGATATCTCCTACTTACCTCCTACCTCTCCTGTGATCATTTTTAAATATTTCAAACTTTCTTTCACCTTCCCACCTTACTTTCTCTTTATCTAAGAAACTTTGATTTCACTAAACGATAGAATCATGTAGTTTATACAATTCATATTCCATCCATATTAATAGGATCATTAGTACAGTGGATGACAGAGTAGTCACCTGAAGTTGAATGACTGATCGAATTCACAATATCTTGTATATGTGGTACTGATGTTAATGTTGACCACAGCGTTGATATATAGGTGAATATTAGGGTTACAGATGTCAAAGTACATATCAGATATTTATCTTGAAATTATGTATCTGGTACTGACATTTGTGCTATTCTGGGCTCCTCCTCCTTCTAAGAGGAGGATAGATACTTAAAGATAGATACATCGCCACTGAGAAATAGAACTCAACCAAGCAACAATGAACTTCATCCCACACATGATGTAGTCCCAACTGAGCCTAAGCATTACTTCAACTCAGAATTGGGGAGACAAAACCCCCTAACCAGCAAACAGGCCCCAAGAAGGAACAACCAGAGGGGAACCTCAAGTCCCCACCAAGGCATCTATTTGTATAACAAAAACAGATAAAAATCCTCTAATAAAAAGAGTGCACACATAAGGGCATACATATAAAAGAGGAAGGAGAATCCACCTTGACTGATGCACAAATCCAGGACCTTGGCAGACACGAGGAAACAGGCAAACAAACCTCACCCTCCCACACCAAAATTATAATCTGCTAAAAAAAAAAAAAATCCACAGAAATGGAAGTGGAGGAGATTCCAGAGAAAGATTATAAAAAACTCATTATCAAAATGTTCAATGAACTAAAGAAGAGCTAAGGAATGAATTTAAAGAGCAAATACAGGAAATGAAAGACTACTTCAAAAAAGAAATATAAACATTGAAAAGAAACCAATCAGAACTCCTGGAAATGAAAGAAATAATGAAATAAACTAAAATTTTACTTAAGAGTATTGCCAATAGATTAGATTGCATAGAAAACAGAACTTCAGCCCTTGAGGAGAGAACCTCAGGTCTTGAAGAGAAGATATATGAATCTGAGTACACCCAGAATACAATGAAGGGGAAAAAATAGAACTTGATCAGAATATTCAAGAACTCTGGGACAATATCAAGAGAATCATTGGGTAGAAGAGAACATGGAGATCTAAGCTAAAGGCATAAATACATTTTTAATGAGATAGTCACAGGAAACTTTCCCTGTGGCAGAAAGGAGATAGACAGCCACATACAGGAAGCACATAGAATCCCAAATAGACCTGATCAGAAAAAAGTTCTACAAGGCACATCATAATCAAAGCACATGGCATAGAAAATAAAGAAAGAAAATGAAATGCTATAAGAGAGAAATATTAGTTCACATTTAGAGGAAAACTTATTTGTTTTCTCTTATTTGGCTCAATTCTGACTTCTCAACTCAGACCCTAAAATCTGAGGCATGGAATGAGATATGACTTGCTCTAAAAGAAAACAACTTCCAAGGAAAATGGTGGGAGGCAAGGAAGTTGCATCCTAGTGCTCTCCGTGACCTGAAAGGAAGGAGCACTAGTATAGCTACCTTCCTGCATGGAGCAAATATTGGAAAAGATTTGCTAAACACAGAGCAGGTCAGTGGGAGATCAGTGACTCAGAGACATGGGTGTAGCAAGTGGAAAAGAGGAACTTATTCAGTCCCAGACAGTCTCCAGGGACTGCTCTCCCCTCAACACAGCAGCGGGCAAGACTCTGTTCAACTCAGTCTGACCCATTCAACCAAGCAGAGATTGACTCCACCTAGAAAAACCATACTGGGCTGATAGCAGGGTCTCTCTGCATCTCCACAGTGGAGGAGAAGGCAGACTCCCCCTCCCACATAGGAAGAGGTCAGACAGTATCATTTTTGGTCAAACAGGCAGGGTAATGGAGGGGGGACTCTAAGGCAGATCTTCCCACAATCCTGTCGGGTTCCTACACTGTGCTATGAAGGGGCAGAAGGCAAACAGGAACTCTGCTCTGTGCTTAAGCTGGGACAACTCCATGGGATCTTTTGCTCTGGAGGAGAGAATATTATACTCCTTTCCAGCCCTAAGTGCTGCAGGCTGCAGCTATTTTGAGCATAAAGGCAAGGGATGTGGAACTTCTTATAGGACACTCATTACCTACAACTCCAGGGCAAATTGAGAGCCTGGACCCGGTGTAGCCTGCAGGACAGTTAAACCAGAGATAATTGGATCAGGAGTGAATCAGTTACCTGAGGAAAACCCCTCCCCTCCCCTTTCCATCTAACAAGCCACCAGACTCTGGGACAACATTCAGTGATTGGACTTCACTGGTGATCAGCAGGGCAGATTTGAGTCCATACATTAGAGTTGGATTTTTTTTTTTTTAACATCTGTGTGTTTGTTTGCAGTGTTGCTGTGGGCCTGTTTGTTCTTCTCCTTCTTTTCTTATAAAGAAATTTAGTTGTTGTACAATCCAAAATCCTTCCAATGAAACAATATGATATGTATATATTCTCAAAATTAGATTTACCCCTTAGAGCCCCACAATTTCCCACCCTAACCCCTCCTCCCCTTGCCCCATCCCCCTCCTTCCCAATACATCTCTATGAATGCCTTAGATCATGTGTCACTACACCTTTGATGGGTTTAATACATGAGAGTTGACCACCTTTCACACTGGCCAGTGTCTAGCTCCAGCCTCCTCAGATGAATGAAGGCATTTGATCCTTGACTCTCTGGGTTAGGCTAACTTCACTCAGAGTGATTCGTTCCATAGCCATCCATTTACCTTCAAAGGCTGCAATATCATTGTTTCTAATTGCTGTGTAAAATTCCATGGTATGTATGTACCACAGTTTTTGGATCCATTCATCCAGTGAGGGACATCTGGGTTGTTTCCATAGTTTAGCAATAGTAAATTGAGCTGCTATGAACATAGATATTGCTGTGTCACTATAATGTTCTGATTATAAATCCCTTGGAAAGATACCAGGAGTGGAATAGCAGGATCGTATGGTGGGCTCATCCCTAGTATTTTGAGGATTCTCTACACTGCTTTCCAGAGGGGCTGTACTAGTCTGCAGCTCTGGTGAAGTTTTTTGGATCTTCTAAATATATAATCATGTCATCAGCAAACAGCAATAGATTGAGTTCTTCTTGTCTATTTTTATCTTTCTCTTGGCTAATTGCTCTGGCTAGAGTTTCAAGGACTATGTTGAATAAGAGTGGTGAAAGTGGAGATCCTTGTCTATTTCCTGTTTTTAGAGAAAATGTTTTCGTTTCAACTTCTCTCCATTCAGAATAATTTTGGCCTTGGGCATTTTTTTTTCTTTTTTTGCTATTACTATGAGGGTAAATATCTTCCACATTTTTTTCACATCCCAGTCAGAAAATTGTGTTTAAATTGTGGCCTGATTGTAAAGAAAATTATGATTCCCTTATTTTTTCCATGACTAATTTGACTTCTTTTATATTTATTTACTGATGGGCATAAAGTGTTTTTAAAATGTTGTTTTGTTTAAAATTCTGGAATCTAGGATTTTATTTTTTTTTTTTTGTCACAAGCTTAGGGGCTCTGACAGCCCAAACATAACGGAGATGGGACACGTTCTCTGGGGTTCTGTTTGACTCAAAATTGTAGATTGCTAACCACACTCATTCAAAAACAAACAGAGAGACATAACTCAGGAATAAAAGAAAATTCAAATAAGCAAGATCTGAGGTTGGAGCTGAGACACCAGAGGAGAAAGGGGAAGAGCGGTTGAGGAACCAGGGATTTGAGCTTTGGGAGCATAAAGTTCAAGGCAAAAAGGTAGGTCATGAATGCCAGAATTGTGAGAAATAGAGCAGCCAGCAACAGAGAGCTTCAGGGAGCCAGCTAGATGTGCAGAACGGGAATGGGTGTGGATGCCCTGCAACTGATTTCCCTTAGAATTCTGTTAGAGGCATATTCATCCTTGAAGCAGCAAGGAAGCGAGAGCCAAGTCTTAAACCATCATACTGAAACCTCTGAAATGGAAAGAAGATAAAAGCCAATTTTCTTTGGAAAAAATAGCTTCCAAAGTAGCTCCACTGATTTCACAGAAAGTAAAAAATGTTATGGTCTCCCATTCTGAATTTCATATGGAATTTCAAAGGGGCCCAAGTAGTCAAAATAATCATGTATTTTCTTCGTATTAGGGAAAGATTACTTTGATCTCTCTATAATAGTCCTACAATATTCAAAATATTGCTCTGTATTATTTATACCATTGGGTTTTGTGCTTTTGTAGAGTTTTGTGTTACTAATTGGCAATTTTATTATAGAATTCTTATAGAATTCCATTCAGCACTTCCTCTAACCACTTCCTTAGTGACGATGAACTCCCTTAGCTCTTGTTCATCTGGGAAGGTATTTATTTTCCCTTCATTTTTCAAAGATAGATTTTCTTGCTAAAGTACTCTTGGTTAGTAGTTTTTTTCCCTTAGCCCTTTGAATATATCATTCCACATTCCCCTGGTCTTTAGGATATCTGTTCAGAAATCTGTTGATAGTTGTATTCGAACTCCTTTTTAATAATAATAATTATTTAATAATTTAATAATAACTACTGTGTCTCTGATAAAATCTCTCTTTTATTATGAGTGTTTCATTTCCATTGAAGACACCAGCATATTAAGCATAAGTACTTAAAATTCTGTCTCTGATTGTCCCAACATTTGGGTAATGTCTCAATTTAGCACTATTGATTTTTATTTTCTTGAAAGAGTATCTTTTATTTCTTTTATTTTTCCTGTGCATTTCAGTAATTTTTGGTCAAAATGCAGACATCTTGAATAGAATGCAAATTGTGTTTTATTTATTTATTTGCCTTCAAAAGAACATGCTCTCATTTTACTAAGCTCATCCAATGGATGTTTGAAAAAGTTTGAGGAATCTAGTCTGCAGTTAACTTAATTTGTGTTGTGCCTTTTTTTTTTTTTTTTTTGGTACTTGCAATTGAACCCAGGGTTTTTTTCTTTTCACCACTGAATTACATCCCCAGACTTTTTAATTTTTTGTTTTGAGACAGGGTCTTACTAAGTTGTTGAGGCTGGTCTTGAGCTTGTGATCCTCCTGCCTCAGCCTCCTGAGGCATGTACTACCATGCCCAACTTGTGTTGTACTTTTAAAAATGTCTTCAAGTTCCTCTAATACTGCTTAAGTTTTAGGCCAATGGCTGGTTTTCCAGAAGATTTTTCTTTAAGTCTTCCTAACCCTCCAATTTTGGTATTTCCGTTGTAATGTTCTTTCTATTCATGTCCCCCCACCTTTCCAAAAGCAGACTACTCTTGCTAGTTGATATTTACTTTCGTGTTTGGGAGAGGGAGCTGGGGCATTATCTTTGCTCTAGTTCAGTGTCATTCTTAAGCAGTTGATTTGTTTTTCCATTTTTCAGAATTGGGCCATGGAATTATTCCTGCCTTCCTCTCAGCAGTCTAGGGGCATCTATTAGTTTAGGAGCAGGATGTTATCAAGTATGTCAGGGTTTGCCTTTCATCTTTTCTTGAAAAAATCTGATTTTCCTTAAATTTTGGATCAATTGGTTGCCTAATACTTCAAATCTGTGATAGTTTCAAGACTAATTGTGGTTTTGATTATCTAGCATTTAAAAATTATAAATTTGAGAGTGTATCCTAATCTTAACTCCGTAAAAAATAATTTTTTCCCTTAATTTGCTAGAAATAATATTTTTCTCTTAAACCAATAAATAGTGAATAAATAAGTGAAACACATTTATAAAGATCACATTTACAAACATCTAAGATCATTTTAAGCATTTATAACCACCATGAAGGAAGAAAATAAGACTGTCTAGAATAAGATAACATGAAGCTTTCAAGTAGGACCAATGAAAAGGGAAGCCTGGATAAATGATGTCAGAATATTTTATTAACTTTAATTCTCACAAATTCTTGGTAGTTAGTTATTATGAGCAATAGGAAATTTATAGCAGAATTGTCTTGTAAACTTCATGCTTAGTAACATGTGCTTTTAATCTACATCAAACTATATAGAATTCTCATTTCATTATGAAGGGTTATGAGTATCCTTTATAATTTCCTTAAGAATTTTATGTTGGAGATCTCCTCCATAATTAAAAGTAATGATTGGATGATGGACTGAATTAATTCATCTATTCAGCACATATTTACTAAAAACCTACCACTTGACAGTCTTTTAGGTGGGGATACAGTGCAATTGCAGTGCAGAACTTATACCCTAAGTGAGTCACTGAAATCAAATTTGGATTGGGCAAACATTAGTTAAATGATACCACTTTGGAAATATTGTTTTAAGCAGGATTTTAAAATTGGAATCTCGGTATTAAATATAACTCGGCATACCAAGATTTATAGTTCTTTCTGTGCTTTTCTCCCTACATTGAAGTCTCCTTGAATAAAGCAATTCCATTGTCCAGCAATTGTCTTGTAAACAAAGAAAGATGCTTCATTCCTGGCAGGCGCTGACTGTGTAGAGAGTGAATAGGTATCAATCAAAGCCAAACTCAAGAAGTGATTTTCATAAGGGTCACTATTCCTGTGGCTTCTCTGATGGCTGCTCATGGTGAACTGGTGGTAGCTTATATTGCTGTGCATGACAGTCATGGGGATTCTGAAAAAGTGAATGAAGTGATGTCAGAGATGTGAATGTGGGTGGTGATGTGGGTTATGTGGTGGGAAGAGAATATGTTGGGAAAAAATTCCAAATGGCAAGTGGATAGAGTAAAAGAAAATGGGCTTTCTGGACTTCCACTGTAGAGAAGTTTCTTTTAAGTTCCTTAGCCCATTTATTGATTGGATTATTTAAGTTTGGAGTTTAGTTTCTTTAGTTCCTTGTATATTCTGGATATTAGCCCTCTCTCCGAGGTATAGCAGGCAAAGATTTTCTCCCATTCTGTAGGTTCTCTCTTGAGGCTCTTGTTCAAGGTCCTAAGTTCAATCTCCTCCAATGGAAGAAAAGTCCCTAGTGGTAAGGTAACTTAACCACATAAAACTTGTTCCATAGCAGTTAAAATAGAGGAAGATTAGCTGGTTGGAAGAAGTTGGAAGTCGAGGACAGGGCCAGAACCAGAGGGGAAATGGGAAACTGAGTAGGTGGCTCAGGGTTTTGGGAGGGAGTAGATTTTATTTGTTGCAGACAGGCAAGCTTTGTCTGTTGTTTGGGGGTAGGAAGTCAGAGAAAGAGGTATTGTGGGATTGGTTTATTTAGAACAGAAAGAAATCAAAGAAAAACTTCTCTGAGGGAAAGAAATAACATCTGCCATGCTGTTTATGCTTTTTCTGTTGCTAGCGCTCTCTTCCCAGGTGGTGACAGTGAAGTTGTTAAGAACTTGGGCAAATGACCAGTTGGGATTAATCCTGTGTGTGTGTGTGTGTGTGTGTGTGTGTGTGTGTGTGTTTTAAATTGCATGTATCTGGAGCGAGTGCTATGCTCCACTCTGATTACCTCTTGCTCAAGGTCCTCCCTGTCCTCTTCTGGAGGTATTGATAGAGAGTACATGGGACCCTATGGCTAGCAAATGTCTTATTAGATAATCCTGGTTTTTCTTTTCTCCAGCTTCTGAGTGTCTCCACTTTGACACTTTTCGTTCCCAATGTCTCATTACTTTATCTGTGATTTTTCCACAGGGTTTGAAGAGCCCATTTCCTTCCATGTCATCAAGATTGCAATTTTTTATAACCATTCCTTGATAGAAGATCTGGGCTCAGGTTGGTTGGGTGAGCTGCAGACTCACAGCTGGAACAGCAGCTCAGACACCCTCATTTTCCTGTATCCTCGGTCCAGGGGCAACTTCAGCAACAAGGAGTTGATTGAACTGGAAACATTTTTCTGTATATACTTCATTAGATTTATTCAGGCTGTTCATCTTGGTCAATTAAAGTTTGTATGTGAGTTCAATTCCTTCACTAGGGAGTAAGGAGGTGTGGAGGTTGGGGTGGTGTTTCTCTATGACTTTTTAAAATTCCTCTGGGAAACAGATCTGTTCTTGATCTGACTCCACTCTCTCCAGCATAAAACTGCAATTACACACTAGGGAAAGGTGCTATAAAACAGACTAATTCTTCAAACACTTCAGTCTTCTGCTACTTATCAACTGCTCTCTCATTGACTGCAGGGCTGTTTTATTATTTTTCTTTACAGGCATTCTGTGGCCACACTTTTCCCTGGTCGCTGATCAGGTACCTTCAGCTTTCTCTCTTTTTGATTGATTCCTTAAACTGTGATTTTATTCTCCCCCATTCGGTCCGTTTAGTCATCATAGTAACCATCGGATCCATTCGCCTTAATTTGTTAAAATGCCTCTTACACTAAGTCACCCTCCCGCATTACTCCTATCACTTTCTTGGAAAAATCCCTTCTTCCTCATGTTATTCATCTCTTCCTCCTCTGCCAGCTTCTACCAATTCCCCTTTTTCTGCACCTCTGATCAATACAATCTCTATTCCATTCTCCTAAACCCTTAAAACTTCTCCTTTCTGCTTCTATGGCCTGTTGCTTGCACTCATTCCACTCATCCTCTAATTTATTACTTTTCTTCTCTAGATCCTTTTGATGTACAGATGACAGCAGGATGTGATTTGGGCTCTGGGGAGGTCTTCAAAGGCTTCCTATGGATAGCTATTCAAGGGTCTGATTTCCTGAGTTTCCAGAATGGATCATGGTTACCATCTCCAAAGGGTGGAAGAAAAGCCAAGCAATTTAGCAGCCTACTTAATCTGAATCCAACCATCACACACAGGGTACAGTGGCTCCTTGGTGACATCTGCCCACGTTTTACCCTGGGTCTTTTTGATGCCAGGAAGGCTCATCTCCATAGACAAGGTCAGTCCTGAACCCTATCTCTAAGAATTTTCTATTGTAAAATCAAATTGAGGATAAGAAGAAGACAAGAGAGCAAAACAGATAATCAGATTTCTAGACATGGCAAAGATGTCTATATAGACTGATGTGCAGATTTGAATCTCTAAGTCTTTGTTAGAGTCCATGTCTGAATATCTTTCCTGTCTTTTACAGTGAAGCCTGAGGCCTCGCTGTCCAGTGGCCCCAGTCCTGGGCCTGGTCATCTGCAGCTGGTGTGTCATGTGTCTGGATTCTACCCAAAGCCCTTATGAGTGATGTGGATGCAGAATGAGCAGGAATAGCAGGGCACACAGCGAGGTGACTTCCTGCCCAATGCTGATGGGACATGGTATCTCACAGCAACCCTGGATGTGGCAGCAGAGGGGGCTTCTGGCCTGACCTGCAGGGTGAAGCACAGCAGTATAGGAGGACAGGACATCATCCTACACTGGGGTGGTAAGAGCTGGGACTCAGCCTGTTGATGGGAGGAGGTGATTCTCTAGCAGAGCAGGAAGAACAAATAAAAAGTTGGAATTTTAGGGATTCCAAATCCAAAAGAAAAAAAATACATTAATTCAAACGGGGAATAGATGGGATGAAAGAAGATATAGATTTGGAATAACATCTTTGGTGTCCTCTTGAATCTTCAGAACATCACAGTTTCCTGGGCTTGATCTTCTTGGCAGTGTTAGTGACCCTGGCTCTTCTGATGGGTCTTGCATTTTGGTTTAGGAAGCACAGGTGAGTTCTTCATATCTGTTCTTTCCTCCTCCACTAGGATTCCCATATTTTTGTTTCTCTCTCCTCAGTTTTCCTTCTCCTCCAAGTCCCCTCTTGTCTTTCTCCTCAATTCTTATCTCTACTTTATGAAGGCTTGTTGTTTGCTCTGCTCTTATTTGGTTCACTTAGGGCGCACTGTGAAGCTCCTTGCAGCACTTTTGCTTTGAAGTGAGGACCCAGATGCCCAGGTGCTCAGCATATATCTGAACATGAGTTGGTGGTTTAATCCCTTCAATTTTCCTTGTGAAACATTCACTGTTGTTTATTTCTGCTTCAAGATCAATTTTCAACATGTGCTCAATGTAATCTGGCAGAATTTGTTGCTCTAATGTGGATTCAGGACTTTAAAATTCAAATTTAGACTCTTGCAACCTCCACTTGGTTAGATATAAATGGATCATCAGATGTCACTTCCCCAAGAAGGCCTTCTTCATTCAGTTGGATGCAGTCTCTTCCCTACCTGAACTCCCCCACATTTCAGCTGTACTTTGTTAACTGTCTCCCTCACTCCCTATCCTTTGTGGCAGTTGTAATTTCCTCTTTTAATTTTTTTCTGAGACTTGAAAGAAAAATGCATGTATTTGTAATATTTGTATCCCTGGTAAAGTGTCTTCCGAGCATGTAACATGTTCTCAATAAAAATCTATGCTGAATTTATGCTAAATTTGTAATGTTTTGAAATTCTCTCCCTTTTTGACACCCGTGTTGTAGTTAAGGTATTTGATGCTCCTTTCATTAAGAAGTCTTCTCATTGTGTCAAGGAACTTCATGATTTTCCAGTTCTGTAGTTTTTTCTCTGAGCTCTGAGAAGAAACACAGTTTTGCCTTTTATCATTCTTGCAATACCTACATGTGGGCGCGCATGTGTGAGTAAACACACACACACGCACACAATGGAGATTGACTAATGACCCCCAAATGGTAGTGTGAGTCAAGAAAATCATGACAAATTTATGTTTAAAGTGTATAAAATAGAGCTGGAGCAGTGGCTTAGTGGTTACAGCATTTGCCTGGCATGTGCAAGTATGCAGGTTCAAACCCCAGCACCATGTACACAACGGAGTGTCCGAAGAATGAAAATCACATGAGAAACTAAATAAAATTGATTCTTTTTGTCTCTCTCTGTCCTTCTCTCTTTAAACAATGTGTAAAATAATTCAAAAAACAATTCTTAGATATTGACCATATACTTGCTATGTAGTAGCTATATATTGTGTATAAAGTAATGGAAGGGAAACATCATCATTATGTTCTGAGATTGAAAATTTTGTCTTCCAAATGTGATTCTGAAATTTATTGTTTTCTTAGTTTCCTTGAAGAGTAATTTACTTGAGTTAACCTTGGGGAAAGGGACTTAACCTTACTTCACTTAGGGAGTGAAGGGGAATATCCTGAGACTAGGTGCAGATGGCAGCACATGTATTCTTCCCATGGATTTCCTCTTGCAACATTCATTCGCATGAATGAATAACACATCCAGCTTTTACCATTTGTATGGGAACATATTTACTAAAAGTAGTTCCAAAATGTAGGAAAATATTTGGAAAAATAAATTGTTGAGAGAAGATAAAAAAAGTAAGAAATATGGGTTGGAGGAGACTAAACAGTGGGACAGCCACAATCTTTCTACTTGGATTAGACATGATTGGCTCCAAACCATCTAACTTCCAGTACACTTTGTCTCATTTCCAAGACATTCATGTGGTTTTTGGTTGATTGATTCTACTTTCAACTGTAGTCATCAGCTCGAGGTAATCAAGGAACACAACTTTGAGAAAAAGGCTAAAGAATGGACAGAGAATCTGTAATTTAAGTTAGTCATTGTATAGTTCCCACTTACCTTTGTTTACAGGGATGAGTCAGAGTATATACCTAGCCTATGGTGGCTCATTTATAAGAAGCATGATTCTTGGGTTTGTTGGTAAGGGGAAAGAGATACTCTCTCTTGATCTGGATTTTTTTTTGTGTGTGTGTAATACAAAACTAAATCAGCACAAGTTATTTTTTCGTTTCAGTACCAGGGGAGCAAGTCTGTGATTGAAATCATACATGCAAGAAAGTAAATACAACAAACTCATGAAGAGTCCATGTTAAATGTACCCAAAGCTTGAGTGATGCAGGGAATTCTCAGTCATGCCAACCAATACACTTTTAATTTTTCAGCTCTTCAAGTCGGGTGTCCTCTCGTGGGTGACTAAAATCTTCTGACCTGATATACACAGCCATCAGGGGACTCAGCTGATTGCTACTTTTGTCTGCAACATTTGCTTACTTCCTTTTTCCTCCTCCTCTCTTTCTGAGATTAGTTGTTCCTTAAAATTTATTTCTTTCATTTATCTTTTTTAACAGAAGTCCTTATCTTGCTAAACTTTTATACTGTTTTGATTTTAACTGTGGCATCTGGATCAGTCCTTCTCTTGGACACTTCACATATTCTTGTCAAACCACTAACCAGGAACTAGAGATAGTGGTTATGCTGCTCAGAAAGTGAGTGATTTTGGAAAATTTCCCAGATTATCCAGTTAAATAAAGGCAAAAAAATACTCTCAGGACTTTCAAAGGTTTGAAAATATAATCAAGCATAAATATTTAATAAATCATGACATGCCATGAGAATAGTTGAATGATCAATATGTTAGACATTTCCCCTAGATTTCCACCTGACAAAATTCATTCATTCATTCATTTGTTCATTCAAGCATTCTTTCATCACTATTTACTATTTATGTGGCAAACATATTCACTGGGAATGTTTCCAAAATGTACGAGAAGCAGCCATAACTCTAAGATTTTGAACATATCTTTAATAATCTCTAACTCCTAACTAGTTCCATTTTTTATGTTAGATTTTATCTTAAAGTCTAATTTCACAATTTTTCCCCCTCAGCTTTTCTATTTCCTAAGGCATTTGGTTTAAAAGTATCTGAAAAGTGTTTTTTCTTTGCTCTATTGCTGAGCCTTAACACGGGATAAATACAGAGCTTTCTTCTTTCTGATTATATGCTCTTATTGGCTTCCTGAGCAAGTTCTCTCCTTCAGTGACAGTGGGTTCATGTTGAGGGAACAGAAGTTTCCTGTAAAGAGAAAAAAGTATGGAAGCTGCAGCTATAATATGATAAGCAGGCTTGCCATGGTTGACATGTAAACTTGCTGAGATTTCACAATTGGAAGGAGCTGACTATATTTCCAGAATTTCCAGGCAGGCTGGGGAAGTGGGGAAGTGAATGATGACTAAGCATCTCCTTTTGTGAAAACATGTGAGGACCTAAGTATTGTGCTCTACTCCTTCTTGTACCATCCCATGAATATTTGATGGAAAAACTAATGAACAAGTTGAAAGATAGTATTTTAAAAAATGAAATTGTGTTGAA
Organism: Aplodontia rufa; assembly: GCA_004027875.1. Classification (NCBI taxonomy): domain Eukaryota; kingdom Metazoa; phylum Chordata; class Mammalia; order Rodentia; family Aplodontiidae; genus Aplodontia; species Aplodontia rufa. Next base: position 8,631 of record PVKS010020102.1, on the reverse strand, counting down.
TAGTATAAGAGTGTAAATTAGTACTTGATATGGTTTTCTAATTTTTTGATTAATTAGGTTTTAATTTTGTTTTAAACTTTTTATTAGGATTAAGAAATTTCCTTAAAGGAAATCCATATGTGTGACTGGATGGCTATAATACTTAACTTTGTAAATATGAGAAGATTTAACAGATCATTCCAACAACAAAGGAAATTCTGAGAAATCTTACTAAGTGGATGTTTGAGAAATGGATTTGGAATTGTAAAAGCGAAATGGGTACATATCTACACAAGCATAACTTATTTGTGCATATACATGTACATACACCACATTACATATGTGTACAATAAAAAGATTTCCAAATTGATAAAGAAAAGAGACAAGACCTAAAAAACAAAATAACTAAGTGTATAAACAAACCATTTATAAGGAACAACCCTAAATGCTAATAAGCATATGAATGTCTAAGTGTGTGTATGTTAACTTTGCAATTGCACTTTTGAGCATATCTGCCAAAAATGTTCACACATGTCTATGAGGGAACATACCTGATGTTTATTATAACAATTTAATGGTACTGAAGTGTTAAAGAACACAAGATGTTCACTTCTATGGGAACACATTTGTAAAATATGGTAGCGGCACACTCTGGAATCCTATGCAAACTGTAATCCTATGAAACTGTTAGACATTGAATAATATGGGAAGGTCTTTAGGAGAAGGCTGAATGAAATGCATTATTCATGAAGCACATAGTATACTATCTTTACTTGCAATTAAATTGTACACACAAAGCAACATTACATTTTAGAAGACTACATAGAAATAAAAGAGGATACATTGATACATTAGAATGTGGGCAAAGGAAAAAATGGGAATCAATCAATCAAATGGTTTGATCAAATAGAGGAAGCCTGATCAGACCAAAGGATACCAGTAAGCGATAAATAGAGGAGAAAGATTAACTCAATAATTTTCACTTAAGATTCCAAAGACAGAACACAACACTCATACAAACACACACAAAAATGGAAAATAATTATGCTCTATAGAATACAGACTGAATTAGAATAATGATTTGTAGTATGGGTACCTTCTTAAGGGAAAATAAATCATAAAATATATAATATCATAAAATATTTATATTTATAAGTATAAAATAAAAATATTTGCAATATCAAAACTCTGGATTTTAGAATTATTCCTGAAGGCTATGGAATGGACCAGATGTCTATGTTTTACCACAGAGTGGCAGTAGAGATTACAGCAAAGTTTCAGCATCCTTTTCAAACATTGGAAGTCTTTTTAGTCCCTGAAATAATCAAGCAGGTTACAATACCCCTCTTCAATTCATAATAACTTATAGTTCTAGAGATAACTTAAAATAACTTACAAAACATTCACATAATATTAAAAATATATCAAAAATATTGTAAAAATAGAGTCCAGGAAAATATATGGCCAATAAATAAGATGAAGTCTTTTTTTTTTTTTAAGGATCATGATCCCCTAAATGCACATTACAAATGGGTGATGAATTACTAAAGGACTTTTAGATGATTAAGACAAATTCAGTTATATATTCACAGAGTCTAAAAGAAAAAGGCAACCCTGTTTAGGAGAAATATGCTTTCTTGGTGCTGAGGCCACAAGGAAATTTCTACCATCAGTTTCTATAGAGGATAAATTATTTAATGCAGTGAACAACGGTCTCATGAAAGTTGTTTTAGTAAATTTTGAGGTTCATATGCCTGTGTGCTACTGTCTCTTAAATAAGATGCCTAGTTCAACTTGCAGTCAGAATTGGGAAGATTGACTATACAACACAACTAGACCTGACCCAGGGGTGCAGATATCTAGTGTTCTGGCAAATCCAAGGGTACATTTTATGATATCCAAAGGAGTGCATAGACCCCGAGTTACCTGTAGAGTTAATTTAAATTTATTATTCAGCAACAACAACGTCAAATTATGTATTTTAGCTGTATACACATTTATGTATATGTGTGTATTTAACATATATTTTAGACAGGAAAATATTTAAAGCACATACAAACCCCCAAAATGAGATTAAAGTGTCCTGAAAAAAAAAAACAACTATGGATCTTTGAGCTATTATTTCCAGCTTGTTTATTCATGTGAAGTCAGTTGCCAACTTCAAACCTATACACTAAAATGGATAGCTTGGAAAATGGGCTTATATGGCAGAGAACACTGGTTGTCTTCCAGAATCTCTTTTCTTCTTGCTCTAGAATAAATCCTTGTAAACAGCCAGTTATTAGCTGGGTAGAAGAAAGCTGTGCTTCTCAACTTACTCAAAGAGAGGAAGTCTTTCAGCTATTGTGGTCATGTGGCTGCAGTCGGAGCTGTGAAGAGTATAACTACTGCAAAGTACTCTGAAGCCATTGGAGGTGGGTGTGCTCAACACATGCTGATTGAAAGGGCACTTTCTTGGAAGAAACTCTGCAACCATCTCCACTCATGGGAAGACCTTCAGAGTGAAGACCAAATGTGAAACAGAACACAGTATAATAATAATAATTAAAGTAAAGCCCTCCCCCCAAACAAAAGAGGAAACTGGGAGCCAAGTCTCTGAGACAATGGAATGCCCTGACATCCCCTTCTTGGATGCTTCCAGTCTTTCTAAAAGTAAGACAAATAACTTCATGTTTTAGAAGTTATTGTTAGTTTGAGTATTCTGTCAAACTTAATGTTCAGATACAGGATGTCATCTGAACATCAAGAATGGTTGATAGTTGTGATTTATGAAATATTCACCTGCAGCACTCTCTTTGTCTCATTCTAGTGCTCTACCAGGCCTACTTATTTTTTATTAATGCTAAAGCAGATTTTTGACAATCACATCTGAGTATTCTGTACATAAGTTCATTTTATCTCTATATTTTCAAAGGCAAGGGAGAAAAATGCAACCAGTCATTCTAAAATTAATATGTAAAGAGACATGTTAGAAATCATGGTGAACTACTGGGAAAATGATAGAGTGCAATATCTTGCAAGTCATTGAACTGAGTTAAATCCAAAGTAGAGAAAGTAACTTCATCTATATTAAATCTAGAAAAGAGCTATAACTTAAAACAAAAACCAAGAAGGACTTATAAGTTACAATAAAAGGTGAAATAAAAATTTGTCATGCATTTTCTATAAAATTGAGTATGATAAAAGGGCTAAGTCTGCAGTTTAGCAGAATATGTTGAAATCAGGAGAGAAGCAAATAGGGCTACTAGGGCCTTTGTTCTAAGGCAACTATGGGGAATAAGGTAATGTGTGAAGCATTTATTGGTGGAATCAATTTAAGTGCCCTTTGGCTTTGGAAATTAGGTGAAATCTCATGAATCTTTGACCTTATTGGTGTGCAGTGGCCTTGAAACAGGTTCCTCCCACCATCCTTTGAGTATAAACCTTGCTGCTCAACCCCTGGGGGGCCTATTTCAAAACAGATATATATATATATTTTTCCCCTTTTTTCATCTCCCTTTTCCCCTCCCCAAGCATGAAGTAAGCATGATTAATATTATTCCTCTCCTAAGCTGAGTTAGCTTTTTTTCTACTCACTGTACACACAAAGAAATTCTGGACCTGGAAACTTGAACAACAGTTCTTTTTTTTTTATTTTTTTTTATTAGGATATAGAAATACAGTTGAGGGAGAAACATTATCAAAACAGTATCAATTAGTGGATATAAACTTTGTTATTGGGGGGTGAACAACAGTTCTTTCAGTGACATAAGTTAAGATCTACTGATAATTATACTTGGAAAGCAACCTTGTGACCCCTCTTTTAAAGCTCTTTATTCCTTCTGGCAGTTAGAATGTCAGTCTCTCTGATGGAAGTCTGTTGACTTTCTCCTTTGTTAGGAAAGCAAAAAGCTTTTTCCTTTTTGTTTAAACCTTGCCCTAATTATTGGATTGGGAATGAGGACTGAGCTTTCGGTATTAAATTTGGCACCCCAGATGGAACCTGAGAGCAACCCATCTCTGGACATCTTTGTCAGATATGGCACTTTAGTGTGAGTTTGCTGAGAGCCACTGACTGGAGAACTGGGTGATGAGGTAAGGGGAAGGACCAAGGGACTGTCCCAATGCTGCTGAAGCTCCTTTTTTCTTCAGGGAACTCATGTTTTCCTTCCCTGAGTGAGTCTGATTGCTGTGCATTTGGTCTACTTTATTAATAAAGGAAACTAATCACAGTAAAATTACAATACCTTGGTCTTCTGGTAAGCTATTCTGGTGTGTGCACTGATGCCATTGGTATCTCACTTCTGGTTCTCTTTCATGGGAACATCTGGTTCCTCCTCATGGGGATATCTGTGGCACTGCTGGTGGAGAATCATGGTTAAATGGGAATATCGTATCAATATTTCCCCCAGACTGGTCTGTTTTAAAGTTTTCCAATCTCTTTTACTTGGATTTGGGGATCACCTCTGTGTCTGTAAGTAGGTTTTTGTTGTATCTGTTACTGGACGTTTAAGACATAGTGTAAGGTCATGCTGGTAGTCTCTTAGGAAGAATCTTGGCTGAAAGGGTCATGCAAAGCTGTAAGTTTATGACTAAGGAACAAATGATGTTTTACTGTTTCTTAGTCTGGTTGGTACATCTTTTGAAAGGTGAGGAAAGGTGGGCTACTGTATGGCATTATGATTTATTATACAATCCTGGGTAGGAATTGGTCTGTCAGAGATCAGGCAAAAGGAAGAGCTACTGTATGTGTGGACATTTGTGTAGATACATGATAATGAGTCTGAATAGTCATGAACTACATTGATGGTGTAAAGAAAGTCACATCTACCAATACACAGAACATTGGAAGAAAAAATTGCAAAAGATTTAAATCCTTTCAACCCAGTGCTCTCTAGCAGGCACCACCTCTCTGCCTGCCTCTTCTGAAAAGGGCACTTTGTGTGGACACTTCTGAGTGGAGCTATGCATTCTTCCCTCCAGACTGAACAGATGTAAGAGCCTCCCAGAGTCTGTGTGCTGGCACCTGCATCTTAGCCCTGATCATTTCTACAGAGAGGCCCTGAAAATCTCTGAATGGTCACTTTGACCTTTACTGGGCAGAGTGCTTTAGGCACAAGAGGGAAACTTCATCAGGTGGAGGGGGCAATTGACATCAATACCGCATTGGTAGTTGATATTGCCTCTAAGGTACATAATGCCCAGGAGGAACAGAAACTAAAGACAAGTGTTTTATTGGAAGCTCCTGCAAAGAAAACCTAAAGGAAACCTAATATAAGGATGGGAAGGGCAAGTTCTATTAAAAATATATCTTTGCGCCTACTGTAAGAAGAAAGGGCATTGGAAAAAGAATTGTCCAAAAAAAGCAAAGATCCCCCAGGACCATGTCACTCCTCTGAAAAACAAATGGCCTTCTAAATTCATGGTTCAGATGACAAGTGACAAGGGTAGAGACGGCAGGTCTATTTATAGGAGACTCCTATATCAATAGCCTCACAATAACCCCAGTGCAATTGATAGTGGGGACACAACTGATTGACTTCTTGATTGATATTAGTGCAAGTTATTCTAATTTAAATTCTAAATTAACCTCTTAAAGCAGCAGCATCCTGGCAGTGGTAAGAGTGATGGGTCAGGTTAAGCAGCATTTGTTGCTTCAACCCCTTGAATTCAAACTGGAAAGCAAAGATTGAGTCATAGCTTTGTGTATATACCAGATTTTTTTTTCATGGGATGCAACTTATCTTATAAATTAATACTCAAATAATCTTTTCACCCTAAAAGCAATGAGTCCATTTGCAGGTGCCACTGAACAATGCACTTGTTCAAGCTTTCACTTGCCAATCATGAAAAAGAAACAGTCTATACTGCTGGAGTTCTATGAGAGAGTGTGCAAGGCTCTTAAGGCAATAGGATCCTGGGAAGGATGACCAACACTACCATTATCAAGATTTTACTTAAGGAGTAGCTAACCCATCTGAAGAAGAAAGAATACCTCTTTAGGAGAGAGACATTGATAGGGATCCAGCTTCTTCTGGACAATTTTTTTTTAAAGAAAGAGTGGGGGTTGGGGGAGAGAAAGAGAGAAGATAATCATATTTAGTTTTTCATTAGCTTTTTGTTGCTCCAACAATAAAAGTTGAGTATGTGGAGCTAGAGTTTGAACCCAGGTCCTTGCACATGCCAGTCAAGTGCGATACTGCTGAGCCACTGCTTAAGACTGTCTAGACAATTTTTTGAAGTACAGATTGAATTAGTCTTTCTGGCCCCCCATATTGCTTGTTAAGGATCCTTACGCTGATGAGTACTGATTTGTGCAAGATTTTCAAGGTTTATAAAATATTTTCCAGGATATTCATCCCACAGTGTCAAAACCTTACACTCTGGAGAATGTGGCATCAGGTAATTATGTCTTACTGGTAGTGTTGGATTAAAATGGTGCATTCTTCTGCAATCTTCTGGAAAGGTAATCCCAATTATTGTTGTTTTTGAGTGGCAGAACCCCAAAACCAAAGTAATCACTCAAGTAAAATAATGGTTAGAAACTAAAACTCTCCTACTTTGTTCTCTCTCTATATACACACACATATAACAATGGAATTCCACTCTGTTATTAGAAAGAGTGATATCATGGCTGCAACTAAATGGGTGGACATGGAAAATAATCATGCTGAAAGAACTATCCCAGACACAGAGACTTAAGGGCCAAATGTTTTCTGTCACATGTGGAAGCTAGAGCAAAACCCAAGATAGGATGAAAGTAGCTAAGTTCAATGAATAAGCCCACCAAAGTTGAAATTTCACATTACCTGAGGGAACCATAACTATGAAAGTGGGGAGAGAATAGAGGGAGGAAGGGACAGGAGGGAAGGAAAAAGGAGGTTATCAATACAGCTGGGTACACTTGACTTACATGAGAAGCCAAACTGTACTCAGGAAGAGAAACTCAGAAATTTCAATAATTAATATACTTGTATATGCTCATTTCTAACTGTAGCATGGGGGGTATTACAGAGGAGACTTGAGATTGGAAAATGGATGATGTGGGGGAGTTCCTGGACTAGGATCAGGCTTAACTTACTTAGTCAATATGTATGCATGAATAGGTAACAACAACTCCCTCCAATATGTAAGACTATATTGAACAAATAAAAGTGAAGAAATCCTTTTGTGCAATGTGGATGATAGGCTTATTGTTAGCCTTTACTATAAAAACTATCTTTTAACACTATCACTGTATTGAGCCACCTAACCTCAAATGGATTATAAGATGCCCACTAAGAAGGCTCAGATTTATAAACAAGTAACCTACCTAGAATTACAGATTAAGCCTGAATTTAGATAGTTAGGTGTCAGATCAGAAGGTGGCTTTCTTCCAGAATAGCCAAAACATTGCTAAGCAAGAAAGAGGAAGCAGGAAGTGTCACAGTCCTGACCTGAAATTATACTATGGGCTATAGTAACAAAAACAGCATGGCATTGGTATCAAAACAGAAATGAAGACCAATGGAACAGAATAGAAGATACCGAGACAAACCCTCAAATCTTTATCCATCTGATATTTGATAAAGGGGGCAAAAGCATAGTGTGGAAGAAGAACAGCCTATTGAACAAATGGTGCTGGACAAACTGGACAGCCATATGCACACAAATGAAATTGGATCCTTACCTCTCACCCTGCACAAGAATCAAATCAAAATGGTTGAAAGATCTGTAAATTAAACTAGCAACTATACAACTGCTTGAAGAAAAAATAAGATCAAAACTCCATGACATAGGTGTTGGCACCACCTTCCTTAATAAGACTCCCATAGTGCAAGAATTAAAGCCAAGAATAAATGAATAGGATGCCATTAGACTAAAAAGCTTCTGCACAGCTAAAGGATTAGTCAAGAGTGTCAAGAAAGAACCTACAGAATGGGAGAAAATCTTTGCCTGTTATACCTTGGACAGTGGGATAATATCCAGAATATACAAAGACCTAAAAAACTGAACACCAAAACCACAAATAATCCAATTGATAAAATGGTCTAAGGAGCTAAATAGAAACTTCTCAATGGAGGAAGTCCAAAAAGCCCATAAATATATGAGAAAATTCTCTACATCACTAGCAATAAGAGAAATGCAAATGAATACACCATTGATATTCCACCTTACTCCTGCCAGAGTGGTAAAAATGAAGAGTACAAACAATGACAAATGCTGGAGAGGTTGTGGGAAAAGAGGAACACTGTCACACTGTTAAGGGACTGCAAACTTGGACAGCCACTCTGGAAAACAGTGTTGGAGACTGCTCAAAAAATTAAGACTGGAGCCACCTTATGATCTAGCTATCCCATTCCTGGGTATTTTCTCAAAAGAGTTAGACTCAGCATATTACAGAGATATAGCTTCATTAATGTTTATCACAGCTCAATTTACTATACCTATATTATGAAACCAACCCAGATGCCCCTCTTTGGACAAGTGGATTCAAAAACTGTTCTACATATATACAATGGAATTCTATTCTGCTATTAGAGAGAACAATATCATGGCATTTTCAGCCAAATGGATGGAGATGGAAAAAATTATTCTTGAGTGAAATATCCTAAACTCAGAGACTCAAGGGCCAAATGTTTTCTCTTATATGTGGAAGCTAGAATACAATCAGAAACAGACTGAAAGTTGGCT
>PVKS010020101.1:0-37384 GCA_004027875.1 Aplodontia rufa | reverse complement strand
AGAAGTTCAGAATTGTTACTGTGGACAGTGGAGAGGTTTCGAATGCTTTTGAAGAGGGAAACAGTTTCAAATACTTTTAGTTTTACAAGCTAAAGCACTTTCTTCAGAGTTCTTTCTGCTTTTGCCTTATAGTGCCTTATGACCATGGGTTTCTGGTCAGTAGGTAGCATTTGGTAGCTAGGTCTAGCATTGCTTTGGGCTGGATTTCCAAGGAGCCTGACTCCAGGAAGGCTCATTTTAGACAGATCTTTGCTAGGACATTGCATAGGTCAAAAGCGTGGAGAAATGGACTTGGAGAAACTAAATCAATCAGTCGGAGCCTTCTAAAGTTCATCACAACAAACAATGAACAACAATGCCCGCCACAAATGCAGAGGGAAGAAGAGTTTCTTTCAGAAATTTAAAGCAAAGATAGCAGCAATACTAAACACAAAGGAGAGATGTTTAGCTTTGAATCCTCTCTCCTCAAGTTTATGGAGGGTGGGGTTCCAGACAGGAACACAACACTCAGTTAAATTTGAATTTCAAATAAACAACAAAAAATGTTTGCGTTTATATCTCATGAAATATTTTAAACTCATAATCTTAATAGAGGGTGAATTCTCATATTAAATTTCTGTCTCATCTAATGGAGAGATAGCAGTTTCTCAGAAAGATATGTTGTTGCCACAAAGAGCTGTGTCAGCAGGAGCTATAACAGGCCCAGTCTCTTGGTAACAGGAACAGGCACAGCACATGACCTACACATGTCTGTTGGCCACAGACACATAAACTGAGCTAAACAGCTGCTGTGAATGCTTATGAGGTTTGTGCTGTGAAGAATCCGTAGAGTCAAGCCACCTACTTACACCAAACAGGTGACTCACCTCCACTGCAGCATATGAGACGGATGGTGATGCGCAGTGGATTGCTGTTCCACCATCAAGTGACAACTGCTAACTGCATATCTTCAGTGAAATCTGGAAGGAAATTCAGCAATTATTTTTGGCTCATTTTCAAACACTGGCTGTTGGTGATTCATGCTATTTTAAATTAAAATGAAGGTCAAGGAACGGAAGTGCCCTTGGAGATAATTTCTGAGTTGGAGTCTGGGTAGCAGGTCCATCTTCATTCCAATCCATGGAGTCTGGAGCCCTCACATGCTGCACCGTTCCCGGAAGTCACCTGTTTTATGAGATAGGTATTTGTGGGGGTTTGATGCCAGCCTCTCATTCTTCCCATACTCCCCATGCTTGACTTTGCTACCTCCCCATCAGAAGGGAATTTATTCACTTACCATTAAGGTTTAGATGCAAGGTGTCCCCCAGAAGGTCATGTATTAGTCAATACAAAAAGTTCAAGAGTAAAATGATCAGATTGTGAGCTTTAACCTGATCCATACATTGATGCGCTTGAATGGATTAAGTGGCTGGTGACGTAGGCGGGTAAGGTGCGACTGGAGGAGGTGGGACACTCGGGCGTGCCTTGGGGTTTAGATTTTATCCCTGGTGGGCAGAGCTCGCTCTGCTTCCTGGTTGTCATGTCTTGAGTTCCCCTCTCTCTGCCGTACTTTACTGCTGGGTTCTGCCTCCCTCAGGCCCAGAGCAATGACTTCTGAAACTGTCAGCCACCAAATAACCTTTTTCTCCTCTTCGTTGGCTTTGTCGGATGTTTTGGTCACAATGCTGAAACAGGTTTGACTAAGCCATCTACCCTTTGAACGTGGATCAAACCTGTGACTTGCTTGTCTAAAGGGTGGCATTGTGTGAGAGCCACAGCATAAGCCTGGAGATACCTCTTGACTCTGTTCTCACCCACCTACTCATGACTGAATGTTGAGGATACCTGGTCTAAAAATGAATAGGCCCAGAGCTGCACTTTCTGGCCTGGAAACCCATAGTGTTGGGGCCTCAAAACTTCTCCAAGGATATGATTTAGGGACATATGCATGGTGTTGATTCAGAAGATCAGGCTAAGGGTCAAAACATTCCCTGGAGAGAGGAGACTAGCCTCCCAAATGAATCAGCTGGAGTAATATTTCTTAATGTAGTAATGATCTTGGTACTCCCTTGCTTAAGATATTTCAGTAATCCTTAATATTAGGGCTTGGGACTAGGGAACAAATGTAAACCCACACACATTTAGCTAAAAAATAAATATTATGAATCATATTAACACACTGATGGATGGACTATTGCCTTCTGGGAGAAATATGGCTTCATATTGACAAAATCCAAAAAAGCAGGCAAAAGCTAGGGGTTCTTGCTGGAAGTTGGGGAAATGGTAAAAACTACTGACTCGTGTTAGCACTAGGTATGCTCTGGGAGAGGCTGATGATTTCAGGATGACATGAGTGGTGTCAGAACTTTGGGTCAGTGCAGTGCCTAGGAACAGGGAGACCAACCTCCTGCTCAGTCTAACAGGATCCACCGGAGTAATCCTTCTTCAATGCAGTAATGATCTCGATGCTCTTGTAGAACACACTCCTGAGACAAGATGAGCAAAAGAACCAACCAGTCAAGAAGCAGAACTTAAAGAAATAATAATCTAATATTAAGAATTTGAGGGAGCATTATTCCCACTCAGAGAAACAAGGGAACTCAGGACAAATCATCTGTCGTTTGAACACTACAGGCAAACACTAAGGTTTTAAACAAAACTTCCACAGTTCTTTTCCTTTTCTGCTATTTATTAAGAAGTTTCAGAAGAATCTTTAGGAAATTGAGGAAAACTGTAATTGGATTTGGATTAACCCTTGGGCCCAAAGATTTTACTTGTCTGGTAAAGTTAATCCTCATTTTTGGATTCTCTGCCACTTGTAGAGCAATGAAAATTAAATACACTTTTTTTATTAGGCAGAGTGCAGGAATGAATGTATGTCAAATTAATTCAAAAAGGTGATATGAAGATGTATTCAGCAAAGGCCTGTACTAACATAGATGCTAATTTCACTTTCTAGCTGCATGTATGCAGACCTGACTCAAAATTAGAATTCATTATATTCAGCAAAACCATGTGTTTCTGGTTTATAAAGCATATTATCCAAAACATAATTAATCAAGCAAATCAAATTAACAGAAAGATATTTGCTGACTTCATCCTACACAGGAGGCCTGGGTTGGAAGTGGTATCGCATGTTCCATTGAGACACCGTGAGGAAGGCCTGTTTTTAGTCAACTCAGATTTATGGGGTGTTGTGGATATTCTTCCCAGGTGATAAATGGGTACGTGAGGACCTTAGGTCATTTGTCATACACGCATGAGGATATATGAAATATTGGTCTATATAGGAAATAAAATATGTTTCTACTAAACATAATTCACCCAGAAATATTTTAATAATAATGTCTACCCATGTCAAATGACAATAGAGAGGGGAACTTATTTTACTTTTATATTCCTTAATTGCCTAAACATTACTTCACTCTGTAGTTTAATATTTGTATTTTTATTAGTGCATTTTAATTGTATAGACAAATGGATTTCATTATGGCGTGTTGGAACATGCGGATGACTAAGCTTGATCACCTTCACCCCATAACTGCCCTCACGCTCCACTCTCCTCTCCCTGATCTTCCTCTTCTCTTGTATCCCCCTTGTCACTTCTGTAGATTCCACATATGAAGGAAACATGCTATGCTTGTCTTCCTATGTCTGGCTTGTTTCATTTTGCATTATGGCCTCCAGGACTACCCATTTTCCTGAAAATGCCAATTCTGTTCTTCATTGCAGATTAAATCACTATTTTGCGTATGGACTACATTTTCTTCAGCTGTTCATCTATACACAGGAATCTAGGCTTATCCCATAATTTGGCTGTTGCAAATTGTGCTGTGATAAACGTGGATGTGCAAGTATCTCTACAGTACTCTGACTTTACCTGTTTTGGGAACATACCAAGGAGTGGTATAGCTGGACCCTCTAGTAGTTCTATCTTTAATTTTTCAAGGAACATCCGCAGCGAGTTCCATAGTGGCTCTGCTAGTTTCCGACCCTACCAACGGTGTACAGGCTTCCTTTTTGCCCACATCCTCACCAGCTCACCGGTACTTACTGTTGTTTTTTCTTTTTTTCTATCTGTGATGGTAATCATTTTGACTGGGGTATACTGAGCTCTCAGTGTGGCTTAGATTGCATTTTCTTGATGGCTATGAATGTTGACATTTTTTCATATAATTATTGCCCATTTGTACATTTTTGAGAAGCATCTGTTCCATTCATTTACCCATTTGATTCAAGAAAATTTCAAATCTTCCCTCAATTTCTTCTATTACCCACTGAGCATTCAAAAGTCTGTTGTTTAATCTCTGTGTGTTTGTACAGTCTCTGTAGTTTCTCTCCCTATGGATTTCTAATTTTATTTTATTATAATCCAATAAGATTGAAGTTAAATTTCTTGAGTTCTTCTTGTATTCTGGATAGTAACTCTCTTGTGGAAGAGTAGCTGATAAGATTTTTCTCCCATTCTGTAGCTGTCTCTTTACTGTGTCCATTGTGTCCTTTTCTGTGCAAAAGATTTTAATCTGATGCCATCCTATTTGTCTGCATTTACTATTAGTGCATGAGCTATCGGAACCCTACTCAGGAAGTTGTGTTTGTGTCTGTGTCTCAAGTGTTTCCACTGTTTTCTTCTGGCAGTTTCACAGTTTTGTATATCACAATGGTTTGTCCATTTTGAGTTTTTTTAAATGTCTATGTGCAGAATGACAGGGCTGTAATCTCATTCTTCTACATAAGGCTGCCCAGTTTTCCCAAAACCATTTGTTAAGGAGGCTATCTTTTCTCCAATATAAACATACATCTTTGGCACATTTGCCAAGAATTAGGTGGCTGTAGCTTTGTGTACTGATCTTTGAGTTCTCTGTTTTATTTAGTTGGTCTACATGTCTGTTTTTATGCCAGTACCATGTAGTTTCTATTGCTATAGCTTTGTAGAGTATTTTGAAATCAGGCATTGTGATACCTCTAGCATTATTCTTTTCACTGTGGCTTATTATTGCTATTGAGGGTCTTTTCACTTCCAAATGAATTTTAGGGATTTTTTTTTGCCTAATTTTATGAAGAATGTTGTTGGTATTTTGAGACTGATTGCATAGAATCTATAATGTGGCCATTTTAATGCCATTAATTCTGCAAATCCATGAACATGGGCGGTCTTTCCATCTTCTAGTGTCTTCTTCAATTTCTTTCTTCAGTGTTCTGAAACTTTCATTGTAGAGGTCTTTTTCTTCCTTGCCTAGGTTTATTCCTAAGCATTCTCTTTCTCCCTTTTTTAAGTTACTGTGTTTTCCCAATTTCTTTCTCAGAAGGCATATCTATGGCATGTAGAAGAGCTGTTGACTGTGGGTGTTGGTTTTGTACCCTGCTACTTCACTGAATTTGTTTATCCAGGCTACTGATATAATGTTTAAGTTCTTCTAAGTATAGAATCATATCATCTCCAAATAGGGACTAATTGACTTCTTCTTTTCCTGTTTGTATTCTTTCTTTTCTTTCTCTTGCCTAACTGCTTTGGTTAAAAATTCAGCTACTATATTGAACAGGAGTTGTGAGAATGGACATTGCTGTCTTGGATTTTACTTTAAAGGAAGTGCTTTCAATGTTTCCCCATACAATGTGATTTTGGCAATGAACTATTTGCATGTGATCTTTATTATATTGAGGTAAGATCATTCCTTTTTTATTGGTTTTTACATATGGAGGGAATCATTGTTACATATGGGTGCATAGATAGATATTGATAAATTAAGTTAAGCCTGATCATAGTCCAGGATTGTCACTCATTCCCCTGTTGTGGGGTCCAGATATCAATACATAGTGAGAGCACCAGAGACCAGAGTAGAAAAGAAAAAAAAAACAACGTTTATTTTGGGGAAAAGGGAGGAACAGAAAAGAGAAACAGGCTGGTGCACCAGAGCCACTGCTCCAAAGTAAAGTTAAGGTGAACAGCAGCCCTGAGTGACTCAAGCTGGCTGTATTTAAAGGAAAAATTTGGCAGGCTTACAAACAGGCTTACAAAAGGGGTCTTTCTCCAAGAAATGCAAGCAGCAAGCTTCAGTTTATCTATTTCAAGTTGTACCTAGTGGATTATCAGGGCAGGCTAGGCAGGGAGCCAAACTGTCCATATCTGAAACCAGCAGCTTGTGGGAGCCTCCGGAGGGATGCTTCACAGAGACAGTCAATGACCTTGACTATGACCACACTATTTATCTCAGGTATTTCTGTCCATTCAGCACAATTCAATTTTGGCATGGTCAATCTTAACTAAATACATTGGTTTTACATCAGGAGGGTCTCTACCTTTTTACACTACAACCTCATGTCTCCTCTGTAATATCCCCTTGCTAATAGAAATTAACATATACATGCATATTAATTATTGAAAGTTCTGAGTTTATATGCCTGCCTTTGTTTGGCTTCTCATAGGAGTTAAGCGTTCCCAGCTGTATTGATAACCTTCTTATCCCTCCCTCCCCTCCCTGCTTCTCCCCGCCACCTTCATAGTTACGTTTCTCCCAGCTTATATGAAATTCCAACTTTGGTGGGTTTATGAATTAAACTTAGATAATGATCCTTTCTTCTATACCCAGGTCATTTAGCACTTTTATCCTGAAATGATGTTGAATTTGGTTGAATGTTTTTTCTGAATCTATTGAGATGCTCACTTGATTTTTATCCTTGTTTCTATTATATGTGGTATGTTTATTGATTTATGTTTGTCAAACCATCTTTACATCCCTAGAATGAAGTCAAGTTAATTATTATATGTGATACTTCTGATGTGCCATTGAATTTGGTTTGCAAGTGCTTTATTGAGGATATTTGTGTCTATTTTCATCAAGGATATCAGTCTTTAATTTTCCTTTTTGTAGTTTTTGGATGTACGTATCCCATATGGTATCCTAGTGATACTGAGTTCACATAATGAGTTTGGAGGCGTCCCTTCTCTTTGTATTTCATGGAGTAGTTTGAAGGGCATTGGTGTGAATTCTTCTATTAAAGCTCTGGTAAAATTCACCAGTGAATCTGGCCATTCCTGGGATTTTCTTTGCTTGGAGACGTTATAATACTATTTCATAATCATTGTATGTTATTGATCTGATTAGATTTTTTATATACTCTCAGTTCAATTTTGGTAGAGTGTGCATGTCTAGGAATTTTTTTATTTCTTCCAGTTTTTCTAAATTCCTGGAATGCAAGTTTTCAAAATAGACCCTAACATTAATCTGGATTTCAGAGGTATCTGTTTTAATATCCCTTTTTTGCCTCTAATTTTGTTAATTTGGGTCTGATCTCTTTCTCTTTTGGTTAGTTTGCCTAAGCATTTATAATAATCTTTAAAAAAACATTTTTAAGAACCAACACCTTGTTTCCTTGATCCTTTGTATGTTAGTCTCTATTTCATTAATTTCTTTTCAATTTTTACTACCTCATTTCTGCTCCTGGATTGGGGTTTGGTTTGTTCTTGTTTTCATAAGACTTTTGAGATGCATCTTTAGGTTATTTGAAATAGTTATAGCTTTTAAATGTAGAAACTCATAGGTATAAACTTTCTTCTATTCCTGTATCTCACAGATTCTAGTATATTGTGTTTTCATTTTCATTTGATTCTAGGGATCTTTAAATTTTCCCTCAATTTCTTCAGTGATCCATTGATCAATAAAAAGTATATAATTCAATCTCCATGTGTTTGTACAGTTTTTTATAATTTCTCTTGCTGTTGATTTCTGATTTTATTCCAGTAAGATCCAATAACATGCGATAAATTAATTCAATATATTTTTTATTTGTTAAAATCTGCTTTGTGGTTTAGATATGGTCTACAACATGATCTATCTTGGATAGAGATCCATGAAACTTATTTTAAAATGTATATGTACTTATAAGCTATTAAAGACAAAATAGGTGTATCTTTGCATTCATTGTTGTGAAAGCATTTATTTATATTAGTGTACTTATTTTTATTAGTTTGCTAAGTATACTATAGCACAGTAGGGCCATGCCTTAAGCAACATACATTTATTCTCCACCCCTGGAGGCTGAAGGCCCAAGATCGAGGCGTGGCCAGGTTTTGTTCTCTTATCTCATTAATCTGGATTTCAGGGGTATCTGTTTTAATATCCCCTTTTTACCTCTAATTTTGTTAATTTGGGTCTGATCTCTTTCTCTTTTGGTTAATTTACCTAAGGGTTTATCAATCTTTTTTTTTTAATCTTTTTAAAGAACCAACACCTTGTTTCCTTGATCCTTTGTATTTTAGTCTCTTTCATTAATTTCTTTTCAATCTTTCTACTTCTTTTCTTCTCCTGGATCGGGGGTCCTCTAAGGTTTTCAGATGGCCACCATCTCTGTGTGTCCTCACATGGTCTTTTTGCTGTGGGAACGCATGCAAATTTGCTCTTGTTAAAATGTCAATAGCTGGCTTTGAGTACAGTCCACCCTATCCACCTCATTGAGCTTTTTTTTTTTTTTTTTTACAATTAAATATATCTATTTTTTTCACATTTATTAGAAGTATATAGTACTCTCCTTTAAGGCCCTGTCTCCAAGGCAAAGTCCTGCTCAGACTGGGTACCAGTGCTTCACCGTACAGATTACGGGGAGCTGGGACGCAACTTAGATGATACCAGTTTCCTTGCTCAGATCTGAATGTGTAAATCACATATATTCCCCTTCTGTTTCTACGACATTTTACGGTCATGTCCTCGATTAGAGCAATAACTAATACTTGGTGTTTGTGGATGGATTACAATCTGTCAGGGGCGGCACTGGTTAGTTTATGTGAATTGTGCCGTTTAAGTCTCACGGCCACCATACGAGTAGCTGCTGCTATTTACTCCTGCTGTGCTGGTGAGGAAACTGAGATTCAGCCTTGCTGACTGGCATGCAAAGTGGATAGCTAGGTGCAGTCCAGGTCCTTTGCCAGCCCAACAGACAGCACTGAGAGACAAGGCAGCGTGTTGGGGGCTGAGGGCAGCAACTGTCCCCTGGTCATGTTTTGAACTCCTGCAGGGCAGATCCATGTGTTCAGCCTTGTGTTCCCAGGATTCTAACTCTGGCTCTAACAGAGCTGCTAGGTACTCAGTGTACTTCGGACTAAGTGCTGGTGGATTTTACTCATTATTTTATTTTGAAAGGTAAGGGGACACCAGGTAAATAACTTTGTGATGAGTTCAAGGTAGCATCCCAAAGTAACCTAGCTGCACACAACAAAAAGCCTGTCAGTGACTGTATTGTTGAACTTGAAAGCAGAGTGCTTTGAACATGTTCGAATCAAACCAAATTAAGAGATTGAACAGAGTGCCTGAGGCCACCCAATTAATTGGTGACAGAAGGAAAAATCTAGGCTTTTATTCCATTTCTGGTCTGGTTACTTTACGGCTAACTGCTCTATGTGTGAGTTAAATGACCTGCTTACGTTTCTTCAGAATTATAGACACATATTGCATAGTCGCTTATATGTGCTTATCAGGGACACCCCCCAAAAATAATCACAATTTGTAATTTTCTCTTCTGGCAATGAGATATTTTTTTAAAAACTCAGACCCAGGTTGAGAATAAGGGAATGCATGCTGGTTTCGGCATGGCCACAACAGCACTTCTTAATTTACAAGGGGAAAAATCAGTCTATCAGGCAGGCAGTGGCTACGGGGTCGGCTGCTCCATGAGATCCCGAATGCACCTGTGCCTTCACAGGGATCTGTGTGACACACACCCATTGTGCACCCTCCTCTGGGCCCGTTTCAGCTTCAGCTATGAATAGAAAGCAAGCCGGAGGGTCTCAGTGTGGTTTCCATCAGAATCCAATTCATCTTTGTTTCCCTCCTTCTGCCATCTGGCTGCTGCTGGGATCGCACGGGCATCAGTGTGCTTTATCCGAGAGCAGGTTGGTGCAGTCCCAAGCATCCCAAACGGGTCCCGGGTTTCCCCGCGGAAGTCAAGCTCAAGCCTGCTACTTCCCTGCACCTTTTTATCGTGAAACGTCATGTGTTACAAGCCTTGTTTGACTTCCATCTTTGTAGAAAGACGACAGAGACTTTCTGGCATTTTAGAAACTATTCTATATACAGCCACAGAGATTTTACCTAATTCTAAATAAATAGGCAGCTCCAAGGCACATCTCTGCATGTGACACACACAGTTACTTCTTTCTATTAAGTGTTATTCTTCATGTACAACTAACAGACTCTGTTACTTCCTCTACACATTATTTTCAATATGTAAAAAGTAATATATTTATTTGTTATTTCATTTGCTTATCTGCCAAAGGGAGGACATAAATCTGAATTATTTTAATGATAACCTGGGAAAATGTATGAGTTGGAAAGAAGCTTGAGTTTCCCTGCTGAAAGATTTAATAATTGATGTTAATTTTTGTGACCATCAATAGACTGCCAAAACTAATGAGAGAAAAAAATTTACATGAACAAGGTCCAAGCCTTACGCTCAGCCCTTCAAGTGTAATTCTGTTTCAGCAAAGGTGCCTCAAGTTCCATTCTGTGTGTGATTGGGCCCACAAAAGGCAGAGCCTCCCCGAACTCATTACAATCAAATGGGACTTGAATTCTCTTGTCTAATGTCATAATAAGCAATTATGAGCATCTTCTCAGTGTTCAGATCGGGTAATGGGGAAACCCTAGAGAGACATCATATGCTGGCAGACTCGAGCTGACGGAATGGCATATGCTGGCAGGGTCCCCGGGGCTCAGCAGCAGCTCCATGCCAGGGCAGATTGCCCTCAGTATTTAGGACAGAAACCACCTTCAATTATGACTCGTGTTTTATAATTTGAGCAGCTATAATAATATGTGTGCTCACTCTGGAGAGCTCACTGCGGTAACAGGACAACAGCCTACTCCATTGATTTCCCATTTCCATAACAGTACAGCACATGAACCCCTTCTCTGAGTTCCATGTTTCTCTGATGGCCAAGTCTGGCGGCTGTTATATGCTAACATTTTATTTAAGTTCAAATCTCTTTTTGTCCACTCAGGAAAAAGTAGCAGATTTTGTGCTGTCGGGGGAACACTTGGTAGAGATAATTAGATAAATAAAACTGGTGACCCCAAAGCAGGGCACTGAGTGTTGGCTCTTAATTACTGGAGAATTTCCCTGGAAACAAATTGGTTACTAGATTGCAATATTCTTTGTAGCTGAGCCCTTGAAGCAAATGAGATGGACTCTGTCTTTTTTCACCACTTCCTCTAGATGCCTGTTAGGGAATATTTTCACTCAAAACAGCGATTTAATGAAATAATTTGTAGAATGCTTACACTGGGTATCTTTAGAAGAAAGTACCTTCCATAAGGACCAACCTACATGGCACAAGTAAAATAGAGAGTTCTCCAAAATGAAAAAGGTTTGCAAAGATATTAGGATTAAAAAGAGTGAACTGGGGATGCCTTGTAGGAACTGCTGATATTATTTTCAAATATTTTTGACTTGCACCTTTTCTACTTCCAATAAACTATTTAAAGGCATACAGTACACGTTGAAAATCAGACCACCATAGACACTGTGTAGACCAAGCCTGAAGACTTCCTACGTCTAATATGTGGTGCATTTTACCCCTGGCAAAATCAATGTAGCTGTTTTGATTGTCTTAACAACCAGTGCACTCTGCTGCGTGGCTGATCTGGCCCCTGATCCAGCCACTGGTTATTGGAATGGTTAAAACTGATATGGTCATCCCATGGGGATCTGGTCCGAAGTCGCCTGGGAACTGCTCCTCACTGGCGACTCAGATTAAGTCCTCAGTGCAATCAGCATGGAAATCCTTTCTGACTCTGGTCTGTCAAAATCAGTCCCTTTATGACTGCTTGACCTTGGAATGATTATTTTTACCCCATTTTGTATATTGCCTTTCCAAATATTATATTCACTCAAAAAGGGCAACAAACATTTTCACAAATAGAGACAACATTCCTCCACTGTGTAGAATAAGACACAGGAATTGTCAGAGCATGCTGACTGAAAAATTAATAAAAATGCATAAGTAGCCCCAAACACATGGAAATCATATTTTAATTACAAGAAAAAGTTAGTTTTACTTCCAAAATGGTATATAATTCACAGTAAGGAAAAGTTTTTTTTTACATAATTACACCTAAGGATTTGATGTAAATGTTAATGATGAAAGGGGGCTGGAGCAGTGGCTTGGCAGTTAAGGTGCTTGCCTGGCATGCGCAAGCACACAGGTTCAAACCCCACTTACACAACTAAGTGTCGGAGCAATGAAAGCCATGTGAAAACCTCAATAAAAATTGATTCTCTCTGTCTCTCTCTCACTGTCCTTCTCTGTTTAAAAAAAAGATTAATAATGAATGAAATAGCAAACAATCAAGTAATGAGGAGAGATCTGAGCCAGGTGTCTTCCCGAGTTCCAAAGGCCTGCTTTCCACTGGAGTTCTCACAATTCTGATTCCCTCTGCGGTGATCCAGCCTTCTGTCTCCAACTGATCCATGCCAGCAGGAATACCGAGGAAGAAGCAGAAAACAACGCTCCCGAGCGTGAGAGAGTGATTTTTCCATGCTTTTAGCAATGTGACCTTAGGTATTGATTTATAGTGTGCTGCAGCACCCCAGAGCAGAAGGGACCACAGGTAATTAAGTCAGTATCTGCTCTTTCTAAAACAGCGCTGGCTTGCAGCAAAGTGACCCCTTTAGTTTTCCTCTTCGTCTCCCCACGAAGGCAGATGCAGGCGCTGACCTCTGATCTTTCTCCAAATTCTCCAGCCACAGCTGTTATTTTTCTTTCTCTGGGCCTTTAGCTGCAGAAGGACTGGTAAGATTCATTACATTGTGTGTGCAACTTTAAGTAAACACGAAGCAATTTATACCCAAGCCTTACTTATAAAATGTGACTTTATTGAGCTTAAAAGGACATGCTTTCACCCTTGGGCACCCGTTAGGCCTTGTCCAGCTGAGCACCCAGGTTGACTGACCACATTAAGAAGGAACTGCGCTTCCTTTCCAAAGAATGTTCCATGTAAGCGTAGAACTTTCCATTGTAAAACTCCCAGTATTGTAAAGCGAATTGTGTCAGAACTCTCTTCTTTGTGTTCCATTGCAATCATTACTAAAATAGGGCCACCAAAGGTAATAGCAATAAAACCAAATACCTTGAGGTGTGTATGCAAATTATATGCTAATATATGGTAATCTAAGTACTATGTTCAGTGGCCATAAAAACACTAAATACAGCTAATTAAAGGTAGGTAAGTTGCTGTGTGTTATACTTTGCAGCAACACCAGAGAGGTAGTATATTAGGATAATTATAGCATTGCTTGCCTTGGGGAATGCATCCAACATTTTAACAGAATTTCTCATTCTGGCATTATTTGTCCATTTCACCAAATGTAATCACTTTTTCTCTTCTTTACCCCAGGCCTTAGATCCATGAAGTCACTGCGAAAATAAATGACACATTAAGCCCTTTGCCTCAAGGATAGCAAACACTTCCCTCCTTAGGAACTGTGGAAGTGTCACTCCCACTTAACACTCCTCTAAAGGAAACGCCCCACATCCGAAACTGGGGGGCCTGGAACCAGGAATTCTCAACATCCCTGGGAAATGCACATCCATCTCCCTGAAATGCTCTTCAATATGGATGCTTCTTTCTCCGAGTGAACTGAAATTATGGAAAACAGATTTTTAAAACATTTGTTAGAAATTTGTTATGGTTTAGATATTAAGTGTCTCCCAAAAGCTCAGGTATGAGACAATGCAAGGATTTTCAGAGGTAAAATAATTACATTTCTAGAGGTATGACCTAGTTAGTGGATTAATCCGCTGACATGGGTTAACCTACTGTAGGCACGGAGGGTGTACTGGAGGAGGTAGGTCATCGGACATGTATCCGTGGGTTGATATTCTATATCTGGTGATCAGAGCTTCCTTTCTCTGCCCTGGTTGTCGTGTACGGAGCTGCTTTCCTCTACTATGCCTTTCTACCATGATGCCGTGTCTCACCTTGAGAGCTGGCTGACCGTGGAGTGAACTTCTGACACCATTAGCCAAAATAAACCTTTACTCTTCTAGCTGTTACTGTAAGGTGTTTTGGTCACAGTGACACATAGATGCCAAAGAAACAAATACGAATAAATCAAGGAATTAAAAAGAAAAACACTAATAAGATTTATAAAAGAACACAAGGTTGATGTGAAATCTATCTGCCTAAAACAATTGATTTTCCATATTTAACTAAAAACATTATGAGTGTATATTCAATGTGAATGGTAATTTATCCCTAAATTTCATTTCTCCTTTATACCAAACAAACATACTTTATCAGGGCTGCAAACTAACCAGCGTAGACCAAAAATCCACCTGAAACTAATTTGCCAACTTACTCATAAAAGTTTATGTCATAGTAGTTTCCTGTGGCTGTTGTAACATATTACAACAAACTTAGTGGCTTAAAGCAACAAAATGTTATCTCATCAGTCTGGAGGTTGAAAGTTCAACACAAGTCTCGCTGACAAATACAAGAACGTCAGCTCTCAGCTTCCTGGTGGCCATGTCCTGGACTGCTTTCCTCCGCCACACCCTTCCACCGTGAAGTTCTGCCTCACCTCAGGCCCAGAGCTATGGAGTCACCCAACCACGGACTGAACCTGTGAAAGCACGCCAAGGTAAACGCTTCATCCTCTAAGTTGTTTTTGTAGGGTCTTTTGGTCATAGTTACAAAAAAGCTGACTAAAATAGAAATTAGTATTGGGAAGTGGGTCTCTTGCTGTGACTAATCTAATCGTGTGATTCAGAAACCTTTGAAGTTGATTTTCAGGAGGAGGAATTTTGAAAAGTGTAGAGATGTAGACGGGAAAGGCTCTAGAATGTTATAAGTATAAGTTAACAGGCAATTCTGTGGGAACTCAAAAGACCAGAATGCTAATAAGATTATGGGCCACAAAGGCTGGGCACAATAGAGGGGACTCTATTGGAAATTGGACTAGAGGACATTCATGTCACATTCTGACAAAGAAGTTTTTTACATTTTCCCATGTCGTGAGACTTTGTGTGAGGGTGAATTTGAAGGTGATGGACAAATTATTCTGGCAGAGAAAATTTCAAGTTAGCACACAATTCAGGAGGTGGCATGAATATTGTTGGAAACTTTTATCTAAGATTATCATGATAATAGGAGCAGAAAACTGAGCAGAAAGATTTTTTAAAACTTTCAGGATAGCCAGAAAAGTACAAATAAAACTTGGGCTAAGGAAGTTGTGGTTGTTACAGAGACTTTAACCACTAAAGAGATGCTAAATAATTTAGGTAGAGACAATAGGAAAGAGGACTTGAGTGCATCTCAGGAACTTGCAAGACCACCCCTGTCACAGGCTCAAGGGTATAAATAAAAATTCCTTTGCAAAGAGACCATGGAAGCACCCTCCATGCACAGGGGAGCCTAAGAAGTTGTTTTACTGTGGTTAGTCACCCACACACTCAGAGACTACTGCTGTCATGGTCTCAGGGGGCTTGGCAGCTGCTTGAGATGGTGGCAGACCTTGGTGTCAACCACATAGTACTTATTGGTTCTGCAGGAATACCAGATGCTAGAGTTAGGGAGCTCTGAAGGCTTCCACTGAGGTTTCAAAAAAAGGGCTTGGGGGCGCATGCTAAGGGTGGCAGGTTTATAATCCATGTACATAGCACCTGAGAGCGTGATTGCTGAAGATGAGTGAAGGAAGCTGAAGCTGTAGTTGAGAACCCTCTGAGATTAAGAAAGGTCAGTATCATGGAACATCTGTCAAGCAAAGCTGCAGGGATTTGATGAAAACAAGCCAAGAGAGAGGGCATGTGGGCTACAACCAGCAAGGCCACAAGGGTGGAATGATATAAGCCTCTTAGAGAGAGTATCACGATGTCGTGTGCCTGAGTGGCTCAGTGCAGAGCTACAGGAGTTGTGTGCCCACCTGGATTTCAGTCTTGCTTTGGTCCCACCCCTTTCTTCCATGGCTTTATATCTCTCTTTTAGAGTGGAAATGGTTGCTGTGTGCTGTTATATGAGTTAGATATGTACAACTTGGTTTTGATCTTTACTCTTACAAATAAAAGTTTGTCTTGAGACTCAGGGCAGATTCTGAACCTGGTTTTGTGATAATGCTGCAACTGTGAAGACTTTGCAGACTACTATAAAGTTATTAAATATATACTTCACTGTCAGGTGGGCATGAGCATTAGGGAGAAAGAGGTAGAGTGTCATGGTTTAGATATGAGGTGTCCCCAAAAGCTCATATGTTAGAAAATATAAGAATGTTCCAAGGTGAAACATTCCGAATATGATTATGATAGGTTAACCTAATCAGTGGATTGGCGCATTGATGTGGATTAACTGGGTGGCTATCATAAGCAGGTAGGGTATGGCTAGTAAAAGTAGGTCACTGGGGTTATGCCTTTCCAGTTTATATGTTGTCCCTGGTGATCGGAAATCTCTCTCTGCTTCCTGGCTGTCCCATTCTGAAGTGCTTTGTTTTTCCAAGCCTTTCCACGATGTTCTGTCTCACCTGGAACCCAGAGCTGTGGAGTCTGCTGACCATGGATTGAACCTCTGAAACCATGAGACAAAATAAATTTTTCTTTTGCTATAAAAACAAACAAACCAATTTAAAAAGAAAATACGTGTACATATGACTGCTGTGCTTATTGGAGATCTGGAAGAAAATCTCCATCTTCACATTTTCCAGCTTCTGGACTCCACCTACCTTCCTGGATTTGTAGCCCCTTCCTCCATCTCCAAACCAGCCAGAGTTAACAGAGTCCTTCCCACAATTTATCACTCTGGCCCTCTCTTCTGCTTATCTCTTGCTCTTTTAAGGATATATTACCAGATAATCCAAAATAATCTCTTTTCTTAAAATCAGGTGATTAGCAACTCTAATTCTGTCAGCAACTTCATTTCCCATCGTCCATGTAGGACAGCGTATTTACCTGCTGTTGGAATTAAATGTGGATATTCATAGGGGAGGAGGCCTTCATTGTATCAAGCACACTGGCATGTCATGTACATACAAAAAATGAATTGAGACCTGAAACAAGCCTGGTTCTCTTCAACCATTTCATAGCCAAACCCAGGAAATGGATGTGCAAGCAAATACTTTCAATGAAGTTTGCTGATTACGATGACAGAAGCATCTTCATGGCCCACTGGAGGCCCAAATGAAGAAGTCCAAAATCCAACTCTGTAGAATCATATGAATATTGAAAAGAAAACAGGAAAATTTACCATAATTTTGAAGAATGAAAAGACCTCAGGTGGGTAGGAATTTAGGTAATAGACAGAAACACGTACAATATGGCAATCCCTGAGGTTGTAAAGGGGAGTGGAAGCAAGGTTAGGCCCTGCTGAGAAGTTGGATTTTATCCTGTATTCAGTTCAAGCTCTTTGTGGTCTTTGAGCAATGTAAGTGTCATGTGCAACGCGTTGCTAGGAAGATCATTACATTGCTGATGTGGAGGAAAGATTGTGTAGGGATTCATCAGGAGTTAGAATTTTAATTTTAAATTTATTTAAAAAATTATGGATATATATATATATATATACATATATATATATATATGTATACATACCAAGGAGGTGCCTGTAATGTTCAAGGAAGGAGAATGATGCAGACTTAAACTAACCAGCACTGAGGGTGGAAGGAAGAGGTGGATTTCAGACATTCTGAGCAGTGAGACGTAGAGGGTTGGCGGGGAAGGCGCCATTAACCAGGATGAAAATTGCGAGAGGATGAGCAGTGATGGAGAAGAGGAAAATGGCCTCCACCTTAGAGTGCAGACTCAAGGGGCTATGGGTGGATATTGGGTTCTGTCCTTACCACAGTTATGGTGAAAAAAGCCAGCATATCTGGTTGATTTTAGACTTAAAGAGGTCTCAAAACTGCAATCCTAAAGGTCCCAAAATTGGTAAGGTGAAGAGTCTTTCACAACTGGCATCTATGCGCAGCAGGGATCCCTAGTCAAGGATGGATGAGGGAGTCAGGGATGCTGAGTGGAGGAAGCCAAGGAAAACAGAACCATGTTAAGGACGACAAAACACGCTTTCTACTGCATGCTGAGATCAGTGGAAGGTAGGCAGAGACAGCAAGGCATCATGTTAATACTTAACTTTGACGCAGCAGAGTTTACAGTCATTTTTTCCTGTCTTCACAACAGAATGGTCTTCAAATAGAAAATGGATATAACAAATGCGCTAAAGAGGAAATCAGATGCCGACAGGTGGGAGAGATACTAAACAATGCCCATTGGCTATAAATGTGTTCTGCCTAAAGGCCTAGTGTAGGATGCCCATATAACTTCCAGATGTTATCACAGAGTTATCACTTGTGACCTTGAGGAACTGGGAAGAACTGGAAGAACCAAGAGTCACTTCTCAAAGATAAAGTAGTGAGGGATGGGGGAATGTTGAGATCTCCTGTCCAATTCCTGAGGGATTCTAGAATGATTTACTCACCCAGTTTGATTTTAAGTAATGTGTGTTGAAAAAATGGTCGCTAGGAGTTAGCAATAATATATGAACAAGACAGACATCATTTCATTTATATTTTTTTATTTTTCAGGAAACAAAAAGTTTAGAGAAAGCTGATAAATTTGGATAGGATCAAAATGGATGGAGTGAATATTTCAGTTTGGAAATAATAAGGTGAAGTGTAGAGAGGCAAATGTAAAATTGTATGCTTAAATTTTAAAAAGTCAAATCAAGTATGTAAGTAGAAGGGTATTGAGTGATCAGTTTTATATTAGTGAAAGTGACAAATTCTCAGACATGGGGGTAGAAATACTCCAAACTGAACCTCAGATAGCCTAATGAGTTACCTCAAACCAGGAAAATAATAGCTCACATGAGCCAAGATCCCTTCTGGAGTATTGAGAGATTTTCTTGGTCTCATATTTTAAAACGATGAAAACTGAAAGAAGCTCTTGATATCTGGAAATTATGACAAATGAGTAAATGTTGAGGAGTTCATTAAAATGTTTAGCCCCAAAGGACAGATGATGTCTTTAAATATTTGAAGAAGAGGTATGAGATGGGACTCCTAATTATCTTTTTCTCTAGAAGATGAAATTAGTACAACGAGGTTGTAGGGACGAAGCACACTCTTGGCTGTACCCATCCTAGGTTGGTGGCTGAGATCTCTACTACAACAGCCAGAATAGCAAGGGATAAGCATTCAAACGTATTCAGTGCAAGTCTTATATGTCACAGGCCCCTGCATAGGGAAATGAAGACCCAAGGACACAACTGATGCCAGGCATATTCCGCATAAGGCTTGAGGAACAGCAGATAGTGGTGGATAATGGTGGAACAGGCATGCTGTAATCAAATATGCTGGCAAAGCTTAGCAAAGTCTGGTTGCTTAGCATTCTTCTCCGTGTCCCTTTGTCTTCAGAAATAAGGATGTTCCTAAAGTCTGGATAGTTACCCCTCTGATAGGAGACGAATATCCAGAGTATATGAAAAACTAAAAAAAACCCAAATAACCCAATCAATAAATGCGCAAAAGAACAAAACAGAAACTTCTCAATGGAAGAAACACAAAAGGCCAATAAATATATCAAATAATGTTCAATATCTTTAGCAATCAGGGAAATGCAAACCAAGACTACATTAAGATTTTATCTCATTCAAATCAGAATGGCAAAGATGAATAATAAGAACAACAAATTCTGGTGAAGTTGTGGGGGAAAAGGAACATGTGTACATTGTTGGTGGGACTACAAACTAGTAAGACCACTCTGGAAAGCAGCATGGTGATTCCCCAAAAAATTAGGGATGAAACCACAACATGAGCTATCCCACTCCTGATTATTTTTCCAAAAGAATCTAAAAACGGCCTACTACAGCAATACAACCACATCAACATTTATGGCAGCACAATTCATGGTAGCTAAATCATGGAATCAACCCAGAGGCCAATCATTAGGTGAATGCATTAAGAAACTGTATGTGGGGGGGGGGTGCTGGAGCGGTGGCTCAGCGGTTACGGCGCTTGCCTAGCATGCATGAGGACCCGAGTTCGAACCCCAGCACTACGTACACAACTGAGTGTTGTAGCAACAAAGATCAAATGAAAAACTAAATAAAGCTATTTTTCTCTCTCCTCCTCACTGCCCCTCTTTCTTTAAAAAAAAAAGAAAGAAATTGTGTTTGTGTGTATATATATATACACACACAATGACATTCTACTCAAGCATTAGAAAGAATGAAATTATGGCCTCTGCCAGTAAATGGACAGGAATGAAGGCTATCAAGCTAAGTGAATTAAGCCAAATACAGAAACTCAAGGTTCAAATGTTTGCTCTCATTTGTGGAAGTTAGAGTAAAATAAAGGAGAGGGGGAGAGAAGAATAAGAGTACATAAAAATCATTCAAATACAAATTAATAGAAAGCTGAAGGAAGTCTAGCAGAGTAGGAGAAAGAGAAGGTGAGGGGAGGGGACGACAGGAGGGAAAGGGGGCAACAAAAGTGGAGGGGAAAAAAAGGTATATTTTCTACTTCTAAGATACCAAGTAAACCCCGTGCAGTCAGTAAAACTGGAAAAGCCAAAACTAAATGAAAGGACGATCAGCAGAAGGAAGGGATCAGGGTCCGGAAGGAGGCAGCGGGGAGTGCTGGGGAGGGGTATTGTTACGTTGTTATATAATGTGCATATATGAATATGTAACATCCAGTCCAATCCTTACCTATACGTATAATGCACCGATAAAAATGTGGAAAATTAAAATATAAAAAAGAAAGAAGGATGCTTTTTTCCTGTAGGTAAAATCAGGGCACTTCTGCAATGATTACCAGGGCTGAGGGAACTTCCTGCTTCAGCTGGTTTCCTCTATGCCCAGGGCCACATTTTGGAGCATTGTGTCCTGAATCCCATTAAGGTACAGGGAAGCACAACATTCAAAGACTATTTCAAAATTAGATCTGGGGGAATGAAGAAAAAAGTGCTGCTGGATGAGAAATAGGGTTCTCAGGAAGTGATTCTTAAATGATGAACTAAGTGACCGCTTTTCAGGGACATTGCAAAGGAAATGCCCAAAGTAGGCCTGAATCTGAAAAACACCAGCTTTCTTAACCTTTAAACTATGAAAATCCTTATTTTTTTAAAGAGAAAGAGGGGGAGAGGGGGAGAGAAAGAGAAAGAGAGAAGCAATTTTATTTTTTTTTCATCTAGCCTTTGTTTATCCAACACTTAGTTGTGCACGTGGTGCTGGGTTTGAACCTGGGTGCTTGTGCGTGCCAGGCAGGCGCTCCAACTGTTGAGCTGCCACTCCAACCCATGAAGATCCTTCTTTTTTTTTTTTTTTTTTAAGAAAGAGGGACAGTGAGAGAGAGAGAGAAAGAGAGAAACAATTTTATTCCAGTTTTTCATGTGGCTTTTATTTGCCCCAAACTTTGTTGTGTACGTGGTGCTGGGGTTTGAACTCACGTACTTGTGCATGCTGGGCAAGCACATAACCACTGAGCCACTGCTCCAGCCCCATAAAGATCCTTTTTAATTAAATAAAAGTGCATCATAAGTCTTCACAAACATACTTTTAGTATCCATTATGTGAGGAAAAGTACATAGTAATACTAAAAAACAACTATTTGGCTCCAGAAATATTGTCATGTAAGTATGCATTGTAGTGGCTTAAATGTATCTTTATGCATTTATAAAAATTGAATCCTCAAGGCATATGTCGTAACTCTTATAAATAATGTTGTGTCCTGTCACATTTTTAAGGTCCAGATTGAGTCTGAACAAGATGGGAAAGTAGGGCTGGAGCGATTTGGGAAGGATCTGAGAATGTGCACTGTTAAGAGGTTCGGAAATGCTGCTGATGGTGGCTTTGCATTTTGAGTAGTCATCAGGTTCCTTCCTGTCGTTTGGTGAGGCTTCCCCGTTACCCATAGCTGATGCTACTGCCAGAGCATGTTGTTGAGCGTAGGCCTCAGCCTCCTCTGGGTTCTGGCTTTATCATCCTCTTGAGCTGAGGGCACTGAGGAAATGCCCTCAAACTTCCGGTTCCCTCATGAGATTGACCTGAAGGACTGAGGAAACCATACGCAGAGTGCTCAGCATCATACCTGACACGCAACGTTTACCAAATGTGAGGTCATCGAAGATTTAAATGCCAATGTGTGTAAAACCGGTATAGGCCTTTCTCCCATAATCCAATGTGTTTCCTTGAACATTACACATTCGTTAATGGAGTTTAGGGAAAGAGCCTATGCTAGTGCACCTTTGTAATCAAAGCACAAAATGATGATGATAATGACATTGATGATGTCAATGATGTTGATGACAATGATGATGGTAATGACGATGATGATGATGACGATGATGATGATGATGATGACGATGATGATGATGATGACGATGATGATGATGATGACGATGATGATGTTGATGATGGTAATGACGATGATGATGATGACGACGACGATGATGATGATGATGACGATGATGATGTTAATGATGATGATGACGATGATGATGATGATGATGTGGATGATGTTGATGATGACAGTGATGATGCTGATGATGATATTGTGATGTTGATGATGATGTGGATGATGTTAATGATAACAATGATGATGATGACGATGATGATGATGATGATGATGATGATGTGGATGATGTTGATGATGACAGTGATGATGCTGATGATGATATTGTGATGTTGATGATGATGTGGATGATGTTAATGATAACAATGATGATGATGATGATGGTAATGATGATTTTAATGATGTTGATGACAATGATGATGATGATGATGCTGATGCTGTTGATGATGTAGATGATGTTGATGATGACAGTGATGATGATAATGATGATTTTAATGATGATGATGACAATGATGATGTTAATAATGATGATGTTGATATTGATGGTGTTAAGGATGCTGATGATGATGTGGATGATGACAGTGATGATGTTGATGATGATATTGTGTTGATGATGACAATGATAACACTGATGACAATGATGATGTGGATGATGTTGATGATGACAGTGATGATGCTGATGATGATATTGTGATGATGATGTAGATGATGTTCATGATGACAGTATTGATGTTAATGATGACAATGATGATGTTGATGTTGATGATGATGTGGATGATGATGATAACAATGATGATGATGTTGATGATGGTAATGATGATTTTAATGATGATGATGACAATGATGATGATAATGATGATTTTAATGATGATGATGACAATGATGTTAATAATGATGATGTTGATGTTGATGATGTTAAGGATGATGATGATGATGATAATGTGGATGATGACAGTGATGATGTTGATGATGATATTGTGTTGATGATGATGATGTGGATGATGTTGATGATAATGATTATGATGTTGATGATGACAATGATGATGCTGATGATGATGTGGATGACAGTGATGATGTTGATGATGATATTGTGTTGATGATGACAATGATAACACTGATGACGATGATGATGTAGATGATGTTGATGATGACAATGATGATGATGCTGATGAGGCTGTTGATTATGGTGATGTTGCTGCTGCTGCTGCTGCTGCTGCTGATGATGATATGTACCTGGAGGATTCACTTAGGTGTCCCAGGCAGCCAGCATGGATATTAAACATAAGCAGAAGTGAACACAGCAGAAACACCGAGAGCACATCCACAGGGAAGCAACAGTGGCTGTGAGAGGACCACAATTCAAAGGCTTCCATGAGGAAGGGCTTCTAGGGTTGGCCTGGCCTCTTGCATTCTTCACCTGTCCTTGGAGGTGTTCCTGCTGATTGCAGCTACCACATCATGGCTTTCACTTTTCTCCTTGGGATATAAATCTGCTCCTGCTATTTTAAGCCCCTCCTTGCTTGGAGATGAGAAAGAGGGAATCATGCATAAACCAAGCTGACTTCTGCATGTCAATGATAGTCTTGCATCAGAAATCTGTTATAATTGCTAAATGTGGTTAACAAAACCTGCCATGAGCAAAACAGAATGGATTGGTTTTTCTTTTTCTGCATCTAGCCTGAAAGTGCTGAGCAGGAACTGGTTCTGTGGCCTTCCCAGGTTCGCCAGTGTCCACACACCTATAAGAGTGTCATGATTTCCATGGTGTGGAAGCCATTGCTCACCCGGACCAATAAAGTCAAGAAGGTGAAGAAGGCAGTGGCCAGGGGCTCTAGGGGAGCTGTGGAAGGGGCTCTTGGGGTGCAGTGGCAGGGGCTCTTGGGGAGCAGTGGCAGGAGCTCTTGGGGTGCAGTGGCAGGAGTTCTTGGGGTGCAGTGGCAGGAGTTCTTGGGGAGCAGTGGCAGGAGCTCTTGGGGAGCCGTGGCAGGAGCCGTGGCAGGAGCCATGACTGGGAGCTTGCCATCCTGCTGCTCCTTCCAGAGGTGAGGACAGGGCCTAACTTTGAGTCCTGTCTCCTAGCTTAGCCTGACTCCTAATCTGCTCTTCCTTACTTCTGCTTCACTCTCCAGTGCTAAGTGGGCAAGCACCATGTTCAACAGGAACCATAAGGAGCCGGTGACACTTTCTGTTGTTGTTGTTGTTTTGAGAGAGAGAAAGAGAGAATCAACTTTATTTGGTTTTTCATGTGGCTTTCATTGCTACAACACTTGTTTATGTACATGGTGCTGGGGTTTGAACCTGTGTCCTCATGCTTGCAGGCAAGTGCACAACCACTGAGCCACTGTTCCAGCCCCCAGGTGGCACATTTTGGTTGGTGATATCATTCTTTTCAGGAAGGAACAGATACAAAAAAAAATTATATATATTCAAAAAGAGAGTGCCGCTGCTGGCCGGGTGTGTGGTACCCGCGCAGTGCACTCTTAACCTGGCCGTCAGCGCACAGCAGCCTGCCCTTGAGCACTGGGTGGATCTTCCCTCCACTGGCTTTATTCTAAGTAGTTTTCAAAAGCTCCTGTGGTGCACCGCCTGTGGCTTTGATCTGCAAACCTATTCAGTACAAACATTCCCATGGAAAACTCTGGCTCACACCAGCTTCAGACACTTTTTAAATTCTCATTTAAATTCAAATTCCCCATAATCTTAACAGAGAGATTGAAGAGAGTAGGAAAGTGAGATGCCTCTCTTGCAGACCACAGATCAAAGCGACCCTTCCAGGCGGCAGCGCGAAGAATAGCAATTCCTGAAGAACAGAGTGAAGTGGTTGACACGTGTCCACGTGCCTCTGAGACCAGGGTCCCCACTGCTGCTCAGTTCAGACCAACTGTAACATGTTCCGGAGGCTCCCAGAAAACCTGCCGATGGCAGGAGGACCAGGTGGAAATGGGCGTTCATCTCTAATTGCAGGCACCGCTGCAAGATTTCTGATGTTCTTGAGGCCATACTTTTGGTTAAAAATAGAAATGAAAGGCCAGATACGGTGAGCAGCGCTGGCCAGGGAAGCTCCTTTGCTTGGGCTCATTTTGTGGACAATCCTAAAATACCTTGCTCAGCTTTCTTTCTCACTGCCTCCTCCCCACTCACCAACCAGCCACTCATCTTCCTCAGTGGTAGGAGGGATTTTATCAGCCTCAGGAATAGAGGATGATATTTGGAATTTCTGTGAATTGACAGAGCCCCATTTTTTCAAGAATGCTGCACAGGAAATCGGGAATTCCTCTGTTGTGACTCACCTCTGGTCCCAGGGAGCTGGCCCTGAACTTCTGGTGATCTGTGTAACGTGATGACCCCTGGTTTCACACCGAGCTGTCCGTCCTGCCCCCGGACCTCTCCGTTTTGTATTTGGTGACTTAGGGTCACTCTGTGTTGGCAGGAGAGCTCACCTAGCCACTTGGGCATGGTGACCTTGCTTTTCTGTGGCCTCTCACGTGGGACTCCGCTCCTTGTTCTGCAGCAGGCTGACTTCTGTCCCCAGCCTCCCACCTCAAGCTTTCCTTTGTGGAAATGACATGGGATAGATATTATTGGCCAAAAGCCCAATTTCTCCAGGAAAGAAGTTGACAAAGCACAGACTAACGACATAAATTTTAATGCTGCTCCTTAGAACGCATCAGGGACACGGTGCAGTTTTCAGAGTTGCGACTCCTTTCACATCTGGAGGAATGGACATGCTCTGGGCACTGGGCTGGGCAAACACAACTGCACAACCTCTATTTCCTGGAACTGTTCTTTCTCTCCACCCTGCGTTCTTTCTGCCTTTGCCAACGAACCTCTTGGTCCCCTTGCTGCCACCGAGGGCTTTTCACACCGTCACCAGAGGAGAATGTCAGAAATGCCAAAACGCAAGACTGAAAAGGCCTCTCATTCTCCCCATTTAAAACACCTTGCTGCGTCTGCAGCTTAGCGTTGGCTTTGTCCCAGGGACGGGAGCAAGAGGGAAACTCCAGCAAGCACAAATGGGCAAGTGCGTTGGAGAAAATGCGCAGTGGAGACTCCACCTGCGTTCACCTGGAGCAGGGGTCAGTCCACAATTTTCTCAATGTGATTGATCCCTGAATCTACTTTCCAAGTTCTCTGGTTAAATACCCACAGTCCTGACTTCCGGAGACACTGTGAGGAGTGCTGATTGTTTGGCAGTCCAGGGAGGGTCCTGACACACCATTCCCTGTCCACCTGGTCAGCTTTGCCTTCCACCCCTTGGAGTCTGGTCCTTTATGTCTATCTGCCTGAGGAGGTGACCCCATGGTGGCCATCCCCTGAGACTTCGCAGCTGCCCATCCTCTGCCCAGTGTGAGTCCCTCCCCTGACTGCCATGGTCTAAACCGTTTCTTCTCACCTTTCCAAACCCGAAGAAATTCCTCCTTCAGACAGAGAGCAGCCTGACTTTGTCCTTCTGCTCTGCCTTGTTCACTGATCAGTTTGGTATTTGGTTCAGTCATCACTGAAATTTATAACTGCATTTGGGAGCAATTGCATGGAAGGTGTGGACTCTGCCCTGTTGTTCAGATGATGCCTGGAACCCATGGCAGGAGAGCCCCTGATGTGTGGTCACAGTCCACATGGCTGCAGTGTCATCTGGGTCCTGCACTTCTCTTGGTTTGGATATCTTTCTTCCTGTCATTTTTTTCTTTAAAGAGAGGGTCAGGGGGAGAGAGACAGAGAAAGAGAGAATCAATTCTATTTAGTTTTTCATGTTACTTTCATTGTTCTGACACTTCATTGTGTACTTGGTACTGGGATTTGAACCAGCGTCCTTGTGCGTGCCAGGCAAGCTTCATAACCACTGAGCCACTGCTCTAGCCCCTTGGTTTGGATATCTTAACCTGGATAGCATCTACGCACAAGCATGCTCACACATCAATAAAATCATGAAAATGATCAGGAAAAAGGGCTGCGAGGATGTATGCGTGTGCCCCACGTATGTGTGCTTCTACCCGTACATGTGTAGCTTGTGTGTGTGAAAAGGACACAGAGAAACACCCACGCGGCTTCACGGCGGGGACACATTCTGCTCCTGTTCTGAGAGAGGCATCATGAGGGGATATTTGACCCTGTGCTGGCACACAAATCTAGAGTGTACATGTGGCCTGTACGGTATGTGCTGTACACACACACACACACACACACACACTCTAGAGCCCATTGTTCCCAGGGCTATGATAAACAGGACAACAGGAGTTTAACTCAAGCACAAGAGGAGATGTGGCCACCAGGAGACAGGGTGAGCACAGGTGAAGGGGCGGCTGGCGTGACCTGGCGTGATGCAGGACGGCCAACAGCTCTTAACAAGTGGGAGGGTGGGCTCTAAACAGCAGGAGCAGACGGAGCATACTAAGTGCATAGCCCCGTAACAAGGGCCACACAGGGCACACAGTTATGTGTGCTGAGGTTTCACGCGACCAACGGTTCAACAGAATGACCTACACCATCTCCATGGCACCTTCAAGAGGCCACAGGAGTCTGCCAGCTCCCTCAGTCTTAGGGGACAGCCACTGCATGTGTGCAACCTACTTGACTTAAATAGCATCATCTGGAGCACATGGGAAACACACACACACTCAGCACACATTCACACTCACACACAGACACACATACTCACACACAGATACACACAATAATGCACATACTCACATACACTCAAACTCACAGTCACACAGACACACACACACTCAGAGACATGCTCACACACAGATATACACACACTCAGATACACAGTCACACAGACACACACAGATACACACACTGACACAGACACACCATGCACATGCTTACACACACACAGACACACGCTCACGTGCATAATCACAGAGATACCACACTCACACTCACAAACTCAGATACACTCACACACACTCACACACATACACACACACACTCATACACAGATGCACACATTCACACACACATTTTCTCCAGCCACAAGCCGCAGCTATTTAATCAGGGATTACTAGAAAACAGGGAGAGAAACCTCACAAGGGCACTGAAAAACATTGACGGTCTTAGAAAGAGCACCCCGGGGGCTTTAATCTTGACACACAACCTTAGCTTCTAGGGTCGCATCCAACCCCAGACCCACAGCCTCAGACTCAAGCTTCTGTTTATCTCCTCGGGCTGCACTGACCCCACTGGAGATGGAACCGCTACAGACATCGATCCTGGTGCAACACTGCAGGGCTCTCTCTGGGTGACATTCACAGAGGAGCCTGCTGGAGCTGCTGGAGGGAGCACTGAGGCCCAGGGCCTCCACGAGGCTGCTTCGGTCCTGCAAGGGAGCCCTGCTCCTGCTCTCGGGCATTCCTGGCCTCCCTGTCTTGCTATGACCCTCGCTCTGTTCTCCCTCTGCTGGGTCTCTCTGCCCTTCACTCCAGTGAGCTCATGAAGCACGAGGCTCCCTTCTAAAAAAATCAAACTGAAAGGAGTGTTGTTTGCTTTCTGGCCCTCAAACACCGAGGCACTGTTGTGCCCCTTAAAATTGTAAATTATGTCTGTTTAAGAAAATGTCAGTGTTTTCTAAAACAGAGTAACAGTGCTGGAAAAGGCTTGGCTGCGCGATTTGTTACCAAAGTTTCAAGCAAGAAAAATGACGCTTTCTTCATCACGAGCCCAGGCAAGGGTTCTAATGACCTGGGCACAAAGCCTCTCCAGTTCTTTTAAGGGACATGATGGATTTTTTTCTACTCTGCAAATTCTCTGAGTAATGTAAAAGCTCATAAACAGAGATCCAGGGAGACTCTGTCAATAATGCACTATACTTAACAACAATTAAATTGTAGGACACAACTCGTATAATCAAATTGATTTTTTTTAATGCCAGAAACAAGATGTGTTCAGGAAATGATTGCTTTGGTTGTCTGGAACTGTATTTATGGGGGTGAAGGAGTGGGAGATCTGTCGTTGCATTGAGACATCCCCTCTTGCGTCTTCAAAATCCAATTCTTAAATAGGCTGTTAGGATGATTTTTGAGTTGAGGAAGGTAAATAGCTCTGGATGAAGTATGTAATCGATGAAGAATCCTTGCCCTGCTAAATGTATCATTTAGCTGCATGGAGTTTCAGCCCTGCATGACTCACGGGTGTTGGAAGACCAGGGTGGAGGCATGAGCAAAAGGACCAGGCCTCTGGAATTGATGGCTTCCCTGGCCCATTTGGACCCTGAGCAAGGCTCTTAATTTTGCCATGCATTCTCTGGTGAAATAGACATAAGATTGTCATGTTTTTTTTGTCTAAAGTATGTTAAGATCTATAAAATAAGAGACCTAACTTATTATATAACAAATTTTAAGGATAAATATAACACCACCCTCCCAAAAAAAGCACACAGTGTTGACCCCGGGATACGACAGTGAGGAGCTGGAATGTTTGCCTGAGGTTTCTTTCCTTGGCCTCTGTTCACGTTGAACAGCTGTTGAAATGAATACAAAGACGTGCTCGACTTTCTAGTAATAACCTTGATCTTTTCCCCGCTCCTGGTGGCTTGCAAGTTTTATTTAGTGAGTGAGTCTTACTTTTTCCAGCAAAGGGAATGGCTGTTTTTCCATTGAATATTATTGGGTTCAATGGAGCTGGAGTTATTAGCCATATGAAGAAAAGAATTGTTGAAAGAAAGAATAAAATAAAAGAAGAAGGAAAGCAAAGAAAAGAAAGGTAGCCGGCACTTAATTTTTATTTAAGGTCTTAAAGGGTAGCAGTGACCTGGAGGACAGCCAACCAGGCTCTGCGTCAGGGAGTGAAACACGCTCTCTTAAAATGAGCTGCTTTCCAAGCAAGTAAGATGTGCCTGCTCTCGGACCCAGCTTTCATAGCAGCGACCTTGCCGAATCTGCTGCCTCTGTGACTGGTGGGCAATCTCTCCGTAGTTCCCTTTGGAAGTGATGGCCCTAGACTCTGACCAGCGTTTCTAAGCATGTGGCAGCCAAGGTCTGTCCCTCTTGTCAGTTTTTATGGAGAAGTATCTAATGGATGTGAAAGAAACTTGTCCCAGCAGAGTGCCACTGCACCTCCTTCCTTATCATCCTGACACCTGGCTCAGCCCTGAGCCTGTACCTGTGGTGTCGCTGGGACCCACGTGGACCATGCAGGGTGTCTGCTGCTTAGAGTTGGACCAGGGAGGGCAAGGAGCAGTGTGTACTTGAGCAAGTCCATCGTCCTCCTTGAGTCCCTGTGTTCTGTGAGACACAAGCAAGGACAGGACTGGGCCTGGGTAGCACAGCTATCTAACAGCACCCAGAACAGGTGACACCCATGCAAGAGGACCATGACTGTGACTGTTAGGGTTGTGGGATTTGAGGTTCTGTAATAGCAACCTGCACTGCAAACAGGTGACAGAGGACCACGGCTGTGACTGTTAGGGTCGTGGGGTTTGAGGTTCTGTACCAGCGACCTGCACTGGAAACAGGTGACATCCATGTAAGAGGACCACGGCTGTGACTGTTTGGACTTGGGGTTCTGTAATAGGAACCTGCACTGTAAACGGGTGACATCCATGCAATAGGACAACAACTGTGGCTGTTGGGGTGGTGGGATTTGGGATTCTGTAACAGCAGCCTGCCCCAGGAACGGGTGGCACATACACAATACCTCCGTGGCGTTCCATCTGTCCCTCCTGTTCCTCTGGAGTCTGCCATTTTTCCCTGCACTTGTGTGCACACATGTACACGTTAGTGACCACAGCAGCAACAGAGGGCTTTGGGGCAGGTCTTTCACAGTGAGTATTTCAGGTACTTAGTTTTACTTTCCCCGTGGGGGTCAATAGTCCTTCTTTCAAAACCTCAAAAATGGACCAACTGTGTTTATTCTATCATACTCCTTCACAGGTTATTCTGAAATTTAAATAATTTGAAAATTAAGTAGTTTAAAAATCACCTATTTGTAGTAGTAGCTGCTATTTTAGAAATCGGATTCGTTTTACATGGTGTTGGTGAACATCACAATCGCTTTGTTCTGTCAGGGATGCCTTTGACACCCCCACAGTGGAACTAGTCACCAGAGCCCCATTTCATCAGGAGGGAAGAAGAGGCGGAGGACTCAGCAACAGGTGCAGACGCACTGACAGAGCTGAGCGCTACCCCCGGCTCTCCAGCTCCCGAGCCCCCGAGCCTGTGTTCCTTACTGCCTGGATGAGCCTAAGAGCTGGACTTTCTCAATTTGACATGAGCTTAGCAGGCAAATCAGCTTCTGAAGAGTACACTTTATCACACACGCTCATTCACATATTCAGCATGTATTTTGGACTTAGCAAAATTTCAATTTAATTTACTGAATTTTTATTTTTCTTCTTTCTTTCTTTTTTGTTTATTTTTTGGTGGTACTAAGGGATTGAGCCCTAGGGGCCCTTTATCACTGGACTAAATTTCCAGTACTTTGTTTTAATATTTTTAAATTTTGAAACAGGATCTTGCTAAATTGTCCAGCATGGTCTCAAATTTGCAGTTCTCCTACCTCAGCCTCTTGAGTAGCTTGGACTAAGGATGTGTACCACTGTGCCCAGATCTGAACTTTTATTTTTCAGATATCTATTGACATTGCTAGATGACAGTGACTCTATCATTTCTAATACCAAACCAAAGCAACTGACTGAAGCATTATAATAACACAACTCAGTGATAAATCATATGGAGTCATGGTTCAAAGTAACGCTGTGCTTTGGTCTTTGATGTTTCCCCACAACTCCATTAGTTAGAACATTATTTTGAGTATCAAATTTGAATTAATTCAGGTGCGATGTTGCCAATTTCCACTTTATTTTGGGAATGTGAAAATGGAGTCTTTAGGAGGCTCCTTTTAATAAGTAAAAAGCATGTATGCTTTCTTACAATGACAAAACCAAGACCTTTATGTTGCTTTAATTGCTATTGTAGTTTTAAAATCTCTACCTTTTCTATCTCTTTTAAAAATTCACTTTGGGAGTCTCAGGTTACTTTCATTTATAGCAGATTCTGAGAAAACCTCAAACTCATTGTTGCTTTTAATTAATTATGAAAAGACAACTTTTCCATTATTGGTTTCAGTCTTACAAAACAATGAAGCCAAATATAGAACATTTTAAATAAATGGCTTTTATAGGGTTTTTCTGTTCAGAGTGGACTGTGATCCCATGGTTTACTACGATTAATTAAAACACACTCATTTGGACTTTTGACAAAATTGACTGAACTTGTTTAGTTTGCACTATTTTTAGCCAAAAGGATATTAGTAATAGCATGAACTGGACTTTACGGACATGACAGATACTGGGAGAAATACTAAACAGGGATGCTTATCAATGTTAGGAAACTAGAAAATACCTAAGCACACCTAAAGCAAACAAACAGAAAGAAAGTCCGGACAGCTAAATCCAGAGGTGTGCAAACACACAGCCTAAGGAAACATTCAAGGACAGCAGGTCAAAGTTAGGGAGATGAGTTCCTACTGCAGTTTCGCAAACCCTGGTGGATTGAGGTAAGCTGCCCCAGAGACAACTTCATAATTGAGGTTGTGGAGCTAAAACAATGGACGGTTTTCTGTCAGTGCTGGGAGAAGCACAGTGCTGGCTCTAGGTTAGCAGGGGACTGGTCCCCATGTCCCCAGTGCCGGGGTTCTCGATGCTCAGGATAAGACAGAGCAGTGTCGCCTATAACCGATGCGCATGCTGCGTGCCCTGCAACTCCCCGTGATTCCGCAGTGTCCAGCACCACGCAGGGGCCACGAACAAGGTTGTTACCATGCTGGATGAGAAGAGAGCCCGCGCATTTCCAGTGCAGATGCATTTCCCCTCCGTGGTTGGTTGGTGCGATGTAGAAGCTCTTCCTCACGTTTCATGTGTTCCTCTTCCAGGTCTGGCTCAGTCTGGAGAGGTGTCACGGTCTCTGTGGAAAAGCTGCAGGTGACTGAGGCGGGCCGGGGCTAACAGACACGATGTAGCTTCCGTCCGGGGCAGAGAAACCCACGCATCTGGATCCAGGTGGAGGAAGAGCAGGGCAAATGCACATCACTCCTGTCTACAAGCGTGGGATGGGAAACCGAGGCTTGGAAGCAGCCCTGGTCGGAAGCTCTGCGTTGGTGTGCGGGTGTCTGCATTCCATTGTGTCAACCACCCCAGCCCTGCCACCCCCACGCTCAGGTTTCTAGAGTTAAGTCATCCGTGGTCTGCGGACTGACAGACATTGTCAAATGCCACCTGGGCCTCTGAGTGCTGCAGCTGAGCTGCAAGTGAGCCCAGGGGCACAAGCCATGCACCTGCTCCTTGCTGAGCCACCGTGCTGGGCCCAGCCTGCCCACCTAGCACTCCCCCCTCACTGCCCCTGAGCACCCTCAGGCTTCTGGCAACTCAACTCCATTAGTCTGAGTAAGGCTTCATCGCTTCATGATTTCAGGTGCTAGTTTTGTTTTTTGGGAAACTTTCAGAAAATTCTGACTTCCTTTTATTTTTTTTTCTTTCTTTTTTTGAGAGAGACAGATAAAGAAAGAATCAATTTTATTTAGTTTTTCATGTGGCCTTCATTGCTGCGACATTTCATTGTGTACGTGGCGCTGGGGTTCAAATCCACAACCTCACGCATGCCAGGCAACCGCTGTAACTGCTGAGCCACCGCTCCAGCCCTTCTCCTGACTTTTCTATCATTAAAAATGTTTCCTTTACTCTCAGCGTGGGAAGCTCCCAGCTCTTTTTAAATGTAATTCTTGGAGGGAAATGTTCGCCTCCACTTGGCATGGGTCACCTGGGCAAGGTTGGGTCCTCATCCCCAGGAGTGAGGCAGGAAGGCAGAGAGGTGCAGAAGGGCACAGCTCTGAGGATGGGAGATGCAAGGAAAGACCCTGATGAAGACCCAGAAGGGGAAGATGGGAAATCGTCAAGCTCATCTTGAACCACAGATTCCTGACCTTCACCGGAAACTGCGTTTCTGTCACCAGGAAGCTCTGGAAATACCTAAAAAAGCAAGAGGCAGATGAAATGGAACTCTTAGCAAACACACAGCCATGTAGCACTTCACGCTTAAAGTGAGTGGATTCCAGAGTGGAAGGGAAGTTCAAAGCCTTGCTGTTGTTCTCTTGCGTATCCTCTGATACCCCAAAGTAGAGACCAAAAATATTCCGCAGACACAGCTCTCTTCCTCCCTCCTTGTTTATGGAAACTGGTGATAAAATTTCACAACCTCGGATATTTCCATTATGATTTACACAGGAGAGTAACTCCGACTGGAAGGAGAGCCTTGCCAGTCACTGGGCGGGAATGCATCCTGCAGCTGAGTGACAAGGAAAGACTAAGCTGCCCCAATTCAGCTTGATAACAGCA
The DNA here is from genome assembly GCA_004027875.1 of Aplodontia rufa. NCBI lineage: Eukaryota > Metazoa > Chordata > Mammalia > Rodentia > Aplodontiidae > Aplodontia > Aplodontia rufa. The sequence continues at coordinate 2,748 of PVKS010020101.1, read as the reverse complement.
GCAGGACCCGACCTGCCCAGCAGGCCTAGAAACACCCACTACCACCTCTGCAGGTCGCAGGGGTTTGATTTGTACGTTTCTGAACAAAGACGATCAGATATTACCCATTTATATTCAAATTGGGATTCAGAAGTAAATAAATGCATTTATTCATTCAGTCAAGTAAAGCAATCCAATTTTCTCAGTGTACACAGGTTTGTGGTTTGCTAATATATATATATGTCTATATATATATTTTTTGAGAAATACATATGCTGTAGCTTCAAGGGTAGAAAATTTTACACACTTCTCTAGCGAGGAAGTTTAATTGTATCCCTTTTGCATATGTTTTTGGAGAAAATCTGTGGTTCTTTTTTTAAGCTATTGCCTTAGCTTCTAGAAATATAAATAAATACTGTGACTAAAGCTCACTCTCTCCCAGATTCTCCCAACAGGAGTGTGGGCTGCTGTCTATGCCTCTTTTTGGAGCGAGTTTACTCTAAAATGCATCCTAGAAGTCAGCAAGGAGCTATGCCAATCACGACCTTCCGAACGCATTCCACTTCTCTGCGTGCTAGAATATATTTAAAACAGATTATATTTCCCCTCCGTGTTTCAGTTTTCACAGTTAATAAGACAGGCATTTCCATGCCTGGCTTGCTGTTTTCATGGGTAACAAATATTCTGATTAGTATTCCAGATTCTTAGTTCACCAAATTTTATCCAGAGTAGAAAGTGCCGTAGGCCTGTAAGGTTCTGCTTCTTGCTGTCTGTATTTAAACATCAAAATAATCAGAGTTAAAGTAGTCATGTAGTTAAATATATTATGCTGCTCTGCTGGGTGGTGTTTCTAAAGAAATAGCCTTCAAATCTCTGTGTTTTTAAAGATGTTCATGCAATGTAGAAGCTAGCAGGTTTAAAAATTTTGTTCTTGAGACTCAGTGGTCAGTTATGGCGCTTGCCTGGCATGTGTGAGGACCCAGGTCTGAACCCAGCACCATGTACACAACTAAGTGTCAGAGCAAAGAAAACCAGATGAAAAACTAAATACAATTATTTCTGCCTTTCTCTCTTAAAAAAAAATAGAATTATGTGCTAGCACTAATGTCATTTTCAAAAGTAAATTGACATTGGGAGGAAAAGCTCACATATCTGTTTACATCCAGTGGCCCAATTTGCCTTTAAAAAATGAGTCTGTTAGCTGGACTTGGGGCACACATCTGTAATCCTAGTGGCTTGGGAGGCTGAGGCAAGAGGCTAGTTCAAATCCGGACTCAACAACATAGTAAGGCCCTGAGCAACTTAGTGAGACCCTGCCTCAAAATAAAATAGATATTTTTAAAAAGGGCTGGGGATATTGCTCAGTGGTAAAGCACCCCTGGGCTTAATCCCTGGTACCAAAAAAGTAAATAAAAGTTCATTAGCAGAGCAGAATCAAACCTGTTACTTAAGAATCTGCCATTTTATAAAACATTAAAAGAAAAAGAAGAAGAAAAGAAACAGGAAAGAAGGAAGAAAGGAGAATACTTAAGGATAAGCTACTTCCTGGACGCTATCCAAGTAGGTTAATTACAAAAGGAAATGCAGAGTGCAGATCTGGTCATATGTACATAAATTAGCATAAATCCCTTTGTTGTTTCTTTTTTTGATTCCTTCGTTCGTTCTTCCAGGCCTGTATGAAGAGAGGAATGGTGGGAAAGACCACTACTGTGCAAGGAGGTGGCTTGAAGCTGCAGGACAGACCTGAGCCTGAACGCTGGGCTCTAGAAAGGTAACTCTGCAAAGCGACTCTTCATTCCGGTGTCCACACAGCCCTCTGGATGCTTCCAGGAACTGACAGCTTCTGTCTTCTGCATGTAATATTTATAAATTGGCTAAATGACTCAGGCTTTGGCCTAAGCCTTGCAAGGCAGGACAAGGCATGAAAGGGGGCAGTCAGGTCCAGAAAGAAAAGCCGAGGGACACAGTCTCAACAGAGCTGCAGTTATCTAGCCTCACCAACTGGGCCTCGGAAACCACTGACATCCTGGGTCAGATGCTAAGCATGTGATGCGGTCAGCCAGGCTGGTACCCTGCGTGGGGCATTGTGGTCCCCACTGCGCAGGTGTCCCTGCTCCCGGAGGCCTGCCAGCCAGCAATCAGATTCTCTGAAGGGATTAGACACATGCCTCTCAGTTAAAGCAGGACCCTAGTGCAAACACAGGGTCCTCTGTTGTTCAATGCAGTTGCTCTTGTTACTTCCTGTCCTCGGGTCTGTAAACGAGAGAAGCAGATGCAGGCAGAACAGGCGCAGCGATTCTCGACTCCTTCCCTGTTGAACTTGGCACTCACAGTTTCCACACAGTGACTACACAGCTCTGAGACCACGCTTGAAGTGGGAAGAAATGGGAAGCTTTTGCCCCAGTGCCCAGATCACAGAACAAACAGACATGGACTCTCCCTGCCTATGGCGTCATCTCCCCGCAGCCTCACCCAGAGTTAAGAACTATGGTCCGATGGTCGGTCATACCAGGAATCAGAGCCTGAGCTCAAAGGGATAAGGGGTGTCCATTTGAGGCTTTCTTTGCCACCCTGTGCTGTGATCTTCTCAAACTCTGTCCTTCTCCCAAACCCGTCTACCTGTGATCTTCTCAAACTCTGTCCTTCTCCCAAACCCGTCTACCTGTGATCTTCTCAAACTCTGTCCTTCTCCCAAACCCGTCTACCTGTGATCTTCTCAAACTCTGTCCTTCTCCCAAACCCGTCTACCTGTGATCTTCTCAAACTCTG